>JASDQU010221358.1:6566-16849 GCA_032191745.1 Picea mariana
AATTGCGAGTCTTGGGGGTGAATGAATCTTGACACTAGAAACCCCGAATCATGATATAGAACCGGGGATTGGCAATTTCTCTAATGCGAAGTTTATGGAGATTTCTCATGTATGGGATATTAATCCCAAAAATTTTAAATTATGGTAGTGGGTGTGTTACACACGCGCACATGCGTAGGACAAGAACGTACTCTGCGCGCATGTGCGCACGATGTGCAACTGTCAACGACAAAACCTGCGTACCTGTTAAAAACAGCGCATTTATGAATTGGCCGGCCTCTCAACTGCTTACGGACCGGCTCCCAATCTGATTTGACTCCCAAATCTGAGCTGAATCCACAGGGTAGGAGGTTTAATGACCTAAGGAAGCCCTAAAGGGCCCCTTTTCACACTTTGAAGAGGTTACATAATTGCCCGAGGATCTGCTATAAAAAGCCGTGAAGATACATTGTTTTCGCAAGGAATTTCAAGCATTGTTATGCTGCTTAGATTGTTAAGGACTCATTCTTTAACGATAGCACATCCGCAGCATCACTGGGAGTTCTTTCACTGCCATACTCAGTTCTTCTCATTGTAAGGGCCTCAAGAGCCTTCCGTTGGGGGAAGAAGGAACCACTGTTCTCTTCCTTCATCGTGCTCTGGTTTCATCAATTGACTAGCTCAAAACCATTAGTGATATCGGTGTCTTTTTTTTGTGTTTATTGTTTCTTTATTCGCTTTTCACAGTTTTAATTTTTTTTCAGTTGATATTAGCTTGTAGTTTGTTTTGTTTCCTCTAACCCTTTCCTTCCATAGCTGTCGTGCCCTGCAAGACCCATCAGGGCATGCAATCACCCTCGATTTGCTCACCAGGTGACGAATTGGGTGCGAACAAAAGGCTCTGACTCAGATGCGGGTTCAAACTCTAAGCCAGAACCAGAAATGGGAAAATGGATCATTGATGTGGAACCTAGTGCCACCGTTGCTACCACTAAGCTCCATACTAGTGAACCAGATGAGCCAGAAGAAGGAGAACGCCTCTTCCATTCACAGATGTGGGTAAAAGGAACACCATTGCACTTCATCGTGGATAGTGATAGCTAGAAGAACCTCATCTCGAAATAGGTTGTCAAGCATCTGGCCCTGTCGACAACACCTCAACCACAACCCTACACCATTGGATGGCTCTACCAAGGAAGCGATCTCCATGTCATCCAACAGTGTTGAATATCATACGACATCAATCCATTCAAAGATGAGGTATTGTGTGATGTTTCTCCTCTCGAAGTTTGTGATGTTCTTTTGGGCCAACCTTATTTATGGAAACGTCATGATGTATATGATTCTAGGCCTCGCAGTGTTTTTATTACTTTGAACAGGAAATTGTACAGGATACCCAAGGCAGTCCCACCTAGTGCTATTTCCTTGATCTCTACTAAGAAATGCAGGAAGGTCATCTCTCAGATGGGGAAGTTTGTCTTCTTCATGACTCGCTCTCAGAATAAGCAAAAGATCACAGCCACATCCAGGGTCTCTGCGGCCGACCTCCCCACACAGCAGAAGCAAGTAGATAAGGTCATGGAAGAATACTCAGATATCTTCTCCTCACCTACTGGGGTACCTCTATACTGCCAGGTCAAGCACCCTTTTTATTGGATAAATCGGTAAATGTAGACATAAACTGATCTCCCTAGATCCACCTAGATCTAGAACAAAATAAGATAGGACATGACGCTTTCCCTAAGTTACAATCATTGAATTGTCTAACAAAGAAGGAATGAATGACATACCTTAATATATCGCTTCCTTATATCTTTGTTGTCCCTACTTCTCTTTGGTGCTCTTGTGAAATCAAATCTGCAATGACACAAACCAACCAAAGTGAAAGCAACAATAGTAGATTCAATGAAAACCTAAACATGTGATCAAGGAGTCATGTAATAAAATGCTAATGATTTTATGGGAAAGAAACATGCCACTGTATTATATTAATAATAGGAAAAGAGATTACAACCAGATGCCTTGATGTCGTAAGGTTCCTTCCAACGACTCCTTTCTTCCCACACACTTCTTGCTCCAAGGATTCTGAGACCGTGGATCTGATAGCTACTCACAATCTATCTTGACAAAGAAAAACTCAAAGCCAATCTAACCAAACTAACAATCTCAAGCCAAATTCAACTCAATCAAGCTAACTTTCTCCATGAGAGTTCCTCTCCTTTTATAAGTTGAAGAGGATAAGGTGAGGAGGTTAGGATGATCCCACTAAATCATGAAAGCGAGTAAGATCCAAACCATTCAGAGGCCACCTCACCATAGAAGCTTCTCCTTCTAGAAGCATCGAGAAAATGATCATTTTTTCCCATGTACGGAGGCAGGCCGCACCCTAGCTATAGTGCAGCGTGCGGAAACTCCGCACCCTAGCTATAGAGTAAGGTGTGGAAATCAGGCATTTCCGCACCCTTCATATAGAGCAGCCCGCGGAAATCCTCCAAAACAGGGTTTTTACAAAGGAAAACCCAACTTCTTCTCTTAGGAAAAGTTCTTCTCCCTTCTTTCTTCAGGAATTGAGGCCATTGACCCTTCTGAAGGCAACATATAGGTTTACATCATTAACGGTCATATGGATGACGAAAATAATGTGTAATAGATAGCCCCCCAAATTATGAAGTTAGAACAGAGTGATAGCTGAAATATTTTTTCATGTGTGTGTAGGGAACAAGGAACATGTCGGTCAAAAACCTGCCAACAAACAAGGAAATACAGTACAATAATATATCATCACTAAGGTAGGCATTCCCATACTCATAATACAAATGAATCAAAGAATAAATGTCGACATGCAAAGTTCCATGTCAAGTATGACAAACCATGGCCACCAAACATACATTGTGTATCCATGCCAATATGACTCAAACCTGAACATAGCCACCAAAAATACATTATGGATCTATGTGTTAAAGACTCAAAATTGAACACAACCACGAGACATACAATGTGGATCTATGCAATAGTACAAACTGAATATACTCCAGTGCAACCTGAATCTATCATAAAAGATTCAGGGTCTTCATCTCCATCACTCTATAGTACGAATCTAACCATGTGAATACATGTGTTGAAGTCGAACATGGTAGAAACCACTTGATTACTGGTCATTAATGAATACCGTTAACAAGTGTGAGGGAAATCACCATTAATGTCAATGACTCCCAAGGTACACTAGTACAATCCAATGGGTGTGAATACATGAGTTGAAGTCAAACACTCCATTGAAATCTCTCGTTCAGGGGTCAATCATGAAAACCCACTGTCGAAAGAGAGGAAAATTTCCATTAAGGCATGCAAGTCCCAAGGTACCGATTAGTTTCTAAGTCTAATTCTTGGATAATGAGTTGAAGTTGATAGGAAAAGAATCATCACAGGAGGGCCTTAATGTATCCCACATCAATGACTTGAAATGGGTAACAAGATTTGAAGTAGATCATAGTAACAAGTGATTTGGGACTGAATCAGGGATGGTAGACGCAATAGAAGGCTTAAATACTATAGACATGGCCGACGCAATAGAAGGCTTTCTGGTTGAACTTCTCATCGAACATATTGACGACAGGACAAATGTCTCAGAAAAACTAACTCANTTCCATGTCAAGTATGACAGACCATGGCCACCAAACATACATTGTGTATCCATGCCAATATGACTCAAACCTGAACATAGCCACCAAAAATACATTATGGATCTATGTGTTAAAGACTCAAAATTGAGCACAACCACGAGACATACAATGTGGATCTATGCAACAGTACAAACTGAATATACTCCAGTGCAACCTGAATCTATCATAAAAGATTCAGGGTCTTCATCTCCATCACTCTATAGTACGAATATAACCATGTGAATACATGTGTTGAAGTCGAACATGGTAGAAACCACTTGATTACCGGTCATTAATGAATACCGTTAACAAGTGTGAGGGAAATCACCATTAATGTCAATGACTCCCAAGGTACACTAGTACAATCCAACGGGTGTGAATACATGAGTTGAAGTCGAACACTCCGTTGAAATCTCTCGTTAAGGGGTCAATCATGAAAACCCACTGTCGAAAGCGAGGAAAATTTCCATTAAGGCATGCAAGTCCCAAGGTACCAATTAGTTTCTAAGTCTAATTCTTGGATAATGAGTTGAAGTTGATAGGAAAAGAATCATCACAGGAGGGCCTTAATGTATCCCACATCAATGACATGAAATGGGTAACAAGATTTGAAGTAGATCATAGTAACAAGTGATTTGGGACTGAATCAGGGATGGTAGACGCAATAGAAGGCTTAAATACTATAGACATGGCCGACGCAATAGAAGGCTTTCTGGTTGAACTTCTCTTCGAACATATTGACGACAGGACAAATGTCTCAGAAAAACTAACTCAACAATAGGGATCACAGGCCAATTTGTAATCTTAAATAAGTATGATCAAGAGATAAGTGGATTTTCCAACCTAGACACAAAGCGAGTGAAAGGGTGTCATGTTCAAAAGCGACTCTTCCATGGAATACAGGTTTAGACACATTTCTTTCCCAATTTTTCCCCCACAATTTATGGCGAGTACCTCTTTATTTTTACGCAAGCTTGAGGAGGATAACATATTATTGTAATGTAATCTCATCCTTTGGACGAGTTCCTCAGAGTATATTTAACGAACCCTAAGAAGGAGTGGTTCAGTCCCATACGGGCCTTTCGATGTTTGTTTTACGAGTCCAAAGAAAGAAAACTCATGGGTTTTTCATGTTTAGAGAGTCTGAAAAACACTTAAAGAGAACTCTCTCAGTTCCTTTTTCATAAATTAGTTTGATGGGACCGAAAAAGTGATAACCTACCGCCCATCAAACATTTTCTTCAAATACTTTTATGAGCTTGAAAAGAACAAGGTAGCTTGGCAATATTTTCATGTTTAGAGAGTCTGAAAAAAGCTTAAAAGGAACTCCAGGGGGTTCCTTTTTTGTATAACCGTTACGAGTCCAAAAAAGTGATAAAAGTTTACTCAGTTACATTCTCATTGATTTATGAGCATGAGAAAGAACACAGAATAAGATCAGTAACTTATTCTCATCTATTTACGAGAATGAGAAAGAACAAAGACTAAGCTCGAGATTGTTTTCATTTTTACGCAAGCTTTAAAACAAAACAAAACTATGCTTGGGATAGATTTTATTTTTTACACAAGCTTAAAACTAGCCAAAACTATGCTTGGACCTGGTTTCATTTTTACACAAGCTTCAACCATAGAAAACTATGCTTGCGACTTCCCAACGCATGGTTCACAAATTTGCATGGTTGGTACTTAGCCCCCAACTTGAGAAGCTAGCAATTTAACTTCAGCATGAAGTCTAGACGCTAAGGCAAATGCCCCCCAAGCTTCATTTCATCCAACTACAAAGGAGAATGAAATGAATCTTCAAATACTATAGGTAGGACTTGACCCAAATGGAGAGGGGGAAGTTGTTTCATTTTTTAACGAGATTGACACATGAGANGCTACAGAGATGCGAAAACTATCCTCAGCTGGTTTCATTTTTTAACAAGCTTGAAAGCATAAAACTATGCTCAAAGCTGGTTTCATTTTTTAACGAGCTTGAAATCAAAAAATCATGCTCGAGGCTCTTCTTGATCATGGCTTTCAAGAGGACAATGCTCTAGAAGGACACCATGTCAAGGGACAAAACTCAGTCATGGCTTCCAGGAGATCTTCATTTGATGGAAGAAACACACTCTAGAGGGAACACATGTCGAGGGTCGCGATAGGGGTAAGGAGGCCAGGCTCCAATAGACCAACCAAAGAGATCACCATGTCAACTACCATATCTAAATCATAAGAGACTGAGCTTATAGTAAGAGGCTCATATTCATCAGTAGTTGAAGGCATGGGAGACAACACCACATAATTGACACGTGGCGGGGGCGATACCGTCTACATATACGAACTGTTTAGGGAGGTAATCCAGTTAGGACCAATGAATGAAAGTTGATCAATAGTCACAATTCTTCCATCTTGAGGGAAATATATCACACGAAAAAGAGTGGACGCAATAGCTTTCATGGAATAGACATAATCCCGCCCAAGGAGTAAAGAGAAATCCAAGGGGTCTTGGACTACCATGACATCAATAAAGATAGTTTTCCTTCCAGAAGTTATGGGAAAATGAGGAAGGGTCCCTAAAGGTTGACTGGTTCTTTTTTTAAAAGCTAACAGATTATGCATAACTGGCACAAGATGAGGATAACCCAAAGCTTGCCAAGCAAAAGAGGACAAAATATTAATGGACGCACCTTCATCGATCAACGTCTAAGGAACGTCCCAACCAAAAACCTGTACTGTAATCTAGAAAGGAATGTAATAGGGAAGACGAGGTCCGGTTAGCACACCCCAATTAAAAAGGATGGCCTCATTACTTTGAGGGGGTTTCACGGGATAAGGAGGAATACCCCCGACATGGCAGAGTCTATATCAATTGAGAAAAATGTGGGTAGTATTGGTTTTATTATCAAGTGAGAGAGTAGGATCGACCAATGATGATATCATATCAACCACTTGGGTTTCATTCTCCAAGGGGAGAATGGGGTCAATGTGTGGAAACGGATTGACCGCTTGGGTTGCACTCTCTAATGGGAAAGTGGGATCGACCAAGAATGGAATCAGATCGACCACTGGGTTTTCACTCTCTGGTGGGAGAGTGGGATTGATCGAGGATGGTATTGGATAAAACACTTGGTCAAGTGGTTCAACTAAGGACATGACCATATTGACTACCTGATCAACTGGACTGACCAACGAGGGAACCAAATTGATCATTCCATCAATTACAGGTGGGTTGAGAGAAAGATTTCGATAAGCAGCTGGAAGTTGAGGCGATGAAACAGTCATGTCTTCCAGTAATTTTGAGGCTTCGTCCATATGAGGGCAAAGGTGAGTTTGATGACTCACTCTGCATAACCTACAAGGAAACTTGACTCTGCTTTTCTTCTTCCCAAGGGTATTTTGACTAGTTGACGGGAGGTCATCAACATGTTGTTTAGAGGCTGATGACATGGGTTGGCGAGGGTGTGTAGACCATACTTCTATAACCTTGGATAGACCAGGGAAATCCTTAAGAATATGGATACCCTTACAAATCCTACAAGGGTACTTGGGTTTACGAGTTGATTGGGTGATCTTGACATCATCAACACTCCCAGCACGATCAACAGTAACTGGTTTCTTTCCAACACGTCCAACAATGATTGGAAGTTTGGACCCTTGCTTATTTTTCTTCTTCTTCTTCTTCCTTTTCTTCTTCTTCTTCTTCCTTTTCTTCTTCTTCTTATCCACCGGGTCACTATCTTTAGAGCTTTCACTCGGCGAAGAAGATGAAATGGAAGAATACCTTGCAAGTGAAGAAGGTGAAGAAGATCTTACTGGTGAAGATGGTGAAGGATCAACATGAGGTTGATGTTCTTGGGGGAAAGTGCTTACGACCAAAGCACTTACTGCATTCGGGATTACCTGAGTGGAAAACAACCACACCGATAATCCAATTGTGAGGCCCGGAAGGCTCAAAGTAGCGATGTGAGGAGGACCAATGTTTCTGTAAGAAGGAAAAACAAAAGGTTCCCCTGGAGTAGGGGTTCCTTCATTGGTCATTTTGGGAACTAACTCCATCAAATAAAAATCCAATCTAGAGTCCACTAGGGAAAACAAACACCACACACTAAAAATCTAGGAAGCAAGCAAACAAACAAAACCTTCTGACAATGAGCACACTAGTTGGTGATGAAATTCAACGTCCCGGGAACAAATTAAGAAGGGGCTGAGATAGAGCGGGTGGAAAAGTTACATTGATGACCTACTTAATGGACTTACACCCTAGTACAAGCTCCCACACATAAACGTGGGTATACCCTCCAAGGAGCCCGAGTGAGTTTGGCCAACATTGATTCCAGGTACCGTGAAGACTTGCCCCTCCACAGACACCTTCTGTAAAGACCCTAAAGAGATAGGCCACTAAGGTTACCAATCACTACAGTGATGCCTAGGGAAACAATCAACAGTCTGATCCATGCGCAAGGGCAGGGTATCTAGCCCGAAATCAACTTGAAAGGCTTCCACTCATCATTGTGGGTATACCTTCAAGCGACCCCCATAATACACGCAATCCCTACACCAATACCAACAAAGCAGGGTGAGTAACTCTGCTAGTGGCAATGTGACCTCGTGATTGACCCTTGTGTTAGAAGGGCTTCCCATGACAAAATGTAATAAGTGGATTTCACCGCTCCCTAACGCAAGATTCTATGTTTGTTTGCAGCTTTGGAAAGTTATCTTTCACACCTATTCCAAAGCCCTACAACTAATCTAATGTAGGTTTTCTACTAGAAAATATAAAAATGTCTAATCAATTTTTATAAGCGCTTTATTTTATGGCTGTTATTACTCAAAAGGAAAATGGCATGGACAATATGGTGTTTTGACCGACTTGAAAGCTATGCAAAGAGATGAAGATGCAATCTTTTCATTTCGATGAAAGCTATTCTATGAGAAGGAGAAAACATTTATCCTTCCCATATACACAATGTCCCAAAATATATTAAACTCATCAATATCAAGATTCTCAAGAAATAAGAAAAAGAGACCGTACACCAATGCATGATTCATGGCCCCCCACGGCCATGAGGAAAAATTTTCATAATTTAAGATCAAAAAATGCCAAGAATCATGCAATTTCGCTACTTCAAATGCAAGGAAGCCCCCAATCTAATATAAGGAAAGAAATTACAATTTTTTGTTTCAAAGAGACACTAAAACAAATAGCAAATCACTTCAAAACAAAAACAACCCAAATTAAGTTTCTTTTTTAACACGATTTATTCAGAAAAAGAAGTATTCCTTCACTAAACAATTCTAAAGAAAAATGATGCTTTGTAACTGAAACACTCAAATCAAGAGACCAAATCTTTCAAAAACAAACAAAGCAAAGATGGCTAAAAGAAGTTTCAAATCTGTCAAGAAGACTGTAAATAGATCATAATCAAACCCAAAAATTCACCCCAAAACAAAATCCAAGGTCTAGGTAAGGAAAAAGACATCAAAAATATAAAAAATTCACAATTTCCGCAGGCTGTAGACTAACACAGTGCATAAATCCTTGATCACCGCAAGCCAGATATGGGTAGGGTGTGGAGTTTTCGCATTGGTATAAACAGGTAGGGTGTGGAAATCCCAAGTCATCGCACCATTCCTCAAAGTAGGGTGAGGAAATCAAACAAAAATGGAAAAAAAAAAAAATTAAGAAGGTTTTCCAGTGAATTTTAACAGTCAGAGAGTCAAGATGGATCTCCCAGTGACTCAGAAAAAAAAAAACCAAGCAATCAAAGTAAGAAATAAAGACAAACTAGGAAAACATTATGTCCCCAGTATGGTGGCCAATTTTGTTATTGGATAAATCGATAAATGCGGACATAAACTGATCTCCCTAGATCCACCTAAATCTAGAACAAAATAAGACAGGACATGATGCTTTCCCTAAGTTATAATCATTAAATTTGCTACCAAAGAAGGAATGGATGACATACCTTAATATATCGCTTCCTTATATCTCTATTGTCCCTTCTTACATACCTTAATATATCGCTTCCTTATATCTATATTTTCCCTGCTTCGCTCCAATTCTCTTGTGAAATCAGATCTGCAATGACACAAACCAACCAAAGTGAAAGCAACAATAGAAGATTCAATGAAAACCTAAACATGTGATCAAGCAGTCATGTAGTAAAATGCTAATGATTTTATGGGAAAGAAACATGCCACTATATTATATTAAGAATAAGATGAGAGATTACAACCAGATGCCTTGATGTCGTAAGGTTCCTTCCAACGATTCCTTGCTTCCCACACACTTCTTTCTCCAAGGATTCTGAGATCTTGGATCTGATAGCTACTCACAATCTATCTTGACAAAGCAAATCTCAAAGCCAATATAACCAAGCTAACAATATCAAGCCAAATTCAACTCAATCAAGCTAACTTTCTCCATGAGATTTCCTCTCCTTTTATAAGCTAAAGAGGATAAGGTGAGGAGGTTAGGATGATCCCACTAAATCATGAAAGCGAGTAAGATCCAAGCCATTTGGAGGCCACCTCACCATAGAATCTTCTCCTTCTAGAAGCATCGAGAAAATGCTCATTTTTTCCCACATACAGAGGCCACTACACCCTAGCAATAGTGCAGTGTGCGGAAAATCCGCACCCTAGCTATAGATAAAGGTG
>JASDQU010221361.1:0-17808 GCA_032191745.1 Picea mariana
TTACATTGCTCATAATAAAAAAGGTCAGATCTTTGCTTGTGCTTCTACATCTTGAATATATTGTGATCTCCATGTGTTGATGAATCTTGTATGCACTTAATAACTCAATAAATTGGTAGTAGTTAGTGATTCCAAGAAAGAATTTGGCTTGGGATCATTACAAACAATGGCTCTCTACCTCTTGCCATTTGTTTCCATTCTTATACCAAGAGCACATGAATGGGCCAACATGAATCAATGATTAAAAATAAATAAAGAACCAAAGGAAAGAGTGTAAGTGTGTAAACGAAGAATAACCACCAAACAACCCTTAAGAGGTGTTTATATAATTCCATGCAATAAATAACCACGTGGAAATTTCCCCAACCACACAACAATCATAATTTCCATCTCTCTTCCCCTTTAGCCTACAGAACAAAAATAAACGAACCCATTTATTTGCCATACAGTTCCTCCGGATGTTCCATTTCTCTCAAGGGCTACAATGCTACTTATCAGGAAATCTCCATGTTGGAAACTCCAAGGATTCTCAATTGTGGATAGTTCTTTCAAAAATGCCATCAATCTCATGCACATAAGCATCCATTCCTTCCTAGAATGATCAGTAATTTCCCCACAACCATCTAGCAATGGATCTCTACTTTCATCCATTTGTTTCCATGCTCATACCAAGATCACACAAATGGGCTAGCATGAATCAATGATTAACAATCAATGAAGAACTAAAGGAAAGAGTGTAAGTGTAAAAACAAAGAAAAACCCCCAAACAACTCGTAAGAGGTGTCTATATAATTCCATGCAATAAAGGACCACATGTAATTTTCCCCAAGAAGCTCACATAACTACTTCTTTCTCTCTAAAAATTCCAACGCGGGTAAATAAAATATAATATAAAGACTTATCCTCTTTCCCTCCTCTCTTGTGGATTAATATCCCCTTATAACTCTTGTCGTTGTCCCGTCTTACAGCTAACACTATATTTTATTATTATTATTATTATTATTATTATTATTATTATTATATATAAGTATTACATTTCTAGGCACTCTGACCCCTTTCCAACTTTACTGACTCACCAACCTAAGTCAAAATCACTTAATACATTCTAGTTCATAGGGACCAAAACCGGGGGTGTTACAATGAAGTGTGAGAGAGTACTAGATATAAGATGACATGAATTGAGAGAATGCTAGGAAGAAAATGTAGGTCAACCTATTTCTCGATATTTTGTGCATCTAATTGAAGAGTCTTTAAGGAATCCAGTTGAGGGAAATATTAGTAATTTAAACCACATTAAAGTAATAGATATCATACTCATAGTTTTGATTTTTACCTTGGTTTATTATTTATATATTTTGTTTTATATGTAGCACATGTGCACACAAAATTGATTTGACTATGTAGGGATACAATCTATTTAGTCATTGTAGTACCCTATTGCCTCTCAAGTTTCAAGAATAATTGAGATTTGTAGTGGTTTTGAAAGGGGTGGAAATGTTTTAAGAGGTATGGCTGCAAACACAAGAGAAAATTTTTGGATCTAAGCCCTAGTTGAATAGTTAGAGATAATGTCAGAAAAATAATTAACTTGTTTTTGAGAAAAATTAAGTGATTACACAAGCTCAAATCCTACGTGGATTGATAAAACACAAATTAAAATAGGCTACAAATTTGTTGGTTTTCGAGATAATAAACACACAAAGACAGAAGAAAATGTATCAAAATCATTCTCTTTCTTTGGAAAATCAAGAAAAAATGATAACTTAGATACTCCCAGGGAAATTGCAACCATTGTTGTGGCACCGAGCAATTCAAGAAGTCAAATGGTGATAGAAATGTCAAAATTTATCCATGCTTCAAGAAGAACATTACAAAGGAATACTAAATTCAAGGTCATGTAGATGAAAATGATGAATTTGCTTTTTGGGTTCTCATTTGTAGGAAAACCTACCAAGATAACGTGGTAGAGTTTTGGGAAAACCATTCTTGTGCTATACCAGATCAAAAGCAATTTCATGGAAACACTTATGAAAATGCATGTATGATGAACATTGTAATCATGTTATAGAGATGAAAAAGGTTGAAATATGTGATTAATTTTAAGAAAGAAATCTCAGTGTCAAGATTTCCATTAGCATGCTTGATAAATTGAAACCATGAAATGTTAGATCCAACCTAATTTTTGACACTTGGTGTTGTCAATACCACATTTAATTCCAACTCTATTATGATACATTTGTATATTTTTTCAAAATGAACTAGTAAGGTGACCCTCTTTCAACAATACATGTGATGAAAAGACCCCTACATGGTCTCTTCAATTACCCACAATATGGAAACCTTCCACTAGATGGATACTCTATAAGTTTTCTAAGAGACTGTCCAAGGATCTATACTTATTAGAATTATGTCCCTACAAGTTCGTAGCTTTCCTCCATGTTCAAAATTCTTTAATCCAATATTATACAGGTATTCCATCTCAATAGAATGGGTTCCAAATTATATCCTCTCTGTTCATAAGCCTTCAATAACCAGGTTCACAATACCTCTGAATGGAAACCAGGTTTATAATGTTACTACAAGATTCAATTCTCCTTAGTCCAAAGGTGTACAAGCTCTGTATACAATAGACATTATCTCTAATAGGACCCTGGTTATATGACCAAAGGCTAGGACTTTAATTAAATTAAAGGGTGCTTATGATGACATCAACCTGAGGGATTATTCTTCTATCCATGTGATCAATGGTTGTGACCTCGCACTTGAATACTTGGTACTTACTTCCTTGGAGCCCTTATCCTCCATGTGAACAAGAATTCTGACCAAACGCTAATTCTGAAGGCACTTTACTCCATAAAGTGTTGGCTCTAACTCCTAGCTCCCCTTTCCATATGATCAGGAGCTATGCCTGATCACTAACCAAACTGGCACTTATCATATAAATCCAAACCCTGGATGATCAATGGTCATGACTTAATCAAACATTGAGATCGATAGCCCATGTGTCTCAATGTGACCACTTGTTAACCCCATTTCTATTGCATGATTTGTTCTAGGTGTGACATGTCGCCAATCCAATGGACGGTCACGATTTATGCGCATTCCACCCTTCAAATTAACGTCCATGCCACTTCCAACGTGCTATGCATCTCCTTCGTCGATCATGTCTCCAGATAGACAGTTCAATTGATTCGTCGCACAACTTGTCCTGATCCAAATCAAGGGTTACGATGCATCCTGATAAGATCTAACGGTCAATATTCCTCCCGACTGTAGAAAAGTTTTATAACATGGTTTATGTGCAATTCCATGGGGAATTCGACCCCAATGGAACTTCCAATGAGCACTTCTCCCTCCTAAGATTTAATCCTTCTGGAATTTTCCCACACACAGTGTTACAATCATTATCTCTCATGAGCTTGATAACATGTAACTGAAACTAAACAATTCACCAATTGTAAAGAGACTTAATATTCACAATTAAAAATATTTCTCATGCATAAGTAGATTCACACCATCCACTTGATAATACTCACAACATAGTATTTATCTCTTCTGTATTAGTCATAATACACATTAAATTACATAGTCTTACATTAGGCAAATCTATGCCTTCTTGGCCTTCTAGATACACTAGGTTTTCCACTCTCGACCCTCTCCTTTGGCCTAATTTCACTCTAAAATGGCCACACCCTATTTGGCCTGATCTACATTCGTTTGGCCACCTCTATTCTAGCTTGATTTCTTCCTTAATGGCCACCTCCTTTCAATTCCTTCAAGAATTACAATAATTTGTACAAAATATATTGAAACCAATTTTGTTTCAGCTCCAACAATTCTTCAACAACACTCCTAAGGATCCTCTAGATCCACAAGTTACTCATTCATTACCTATCTTTAGGATTCACAAATCCCTATGAGATCTAACTAACCTTATACCTCTCAACTCATCTCATGTTCTAATACATTTAAGAACATTTACAATTCAATCCTCACATTTATTATAAAACCCCTATCTTATGTCTCTCTTCTAGAATTCATTAAAACATAGGAAATACAATAAAACAATCATGAGGGAATCAACTCCCTAGCAAATGAAAGACTCCCTAGGTCTCTACCAAATGTACAATGTTTTGGAGGCAGGATGCTCCTGCATCAACGTGATCTTATTTCAATGATATTATGTAGAAGGAATCTTGAATATGTGGCTTTCAGTAAAACATGTGTAGGTAGAAGAAGATGCTTTGAATGTGATAATATGAGATTTTTAAATAGGAATTTTCTTATGGATCCCACACACCCTGAATTTTCATATATCATTGTCACTGTCGGGCCTTAGAAATAACACATTCTATGATTTCATTTAGCCATATTTCATCCACTTTACCCCTTCATATTCATTCCCTTAATCACTTGTATTCCTTTATTTGTTCATTTCTACCTTCATGTGCAATACTTACACTAAAGTGGTTGATTTCCCACGTTTTAATGATTATTTAGAGTATATATTGTGATTTCCTAAATTACTATTTGAGCACGTGTTTCTCATGAAATATATCATTATTTTCTCCAAATTATCTTAGATCAAATACAATACTTGGTGGAGAAGATACAAATCTTTAGGATCTAGGATTTGTTGGTTGTAGATCCACTTGTTTAGGATATGATCCCATGTTGTTGTAACTCCTTTTCCTTTTATGAAGGGGAAGCTAAATGTATAAATAAGAGAGGATGTTCATTCAACTAGGGAAGTTAGAGTTCAATAGTTCATGAGTTCAGTTCATTAGTAAAGGAGTAGGATTTTAATCATTTGGATGTTGGAATAAAGAGATTCTTGTTGCATATTAAGAGTTTTTTGTTGTAGTCCTTATTGGTATTATATGCCAGGAGAGGCATGATCCCCTCTCTCTGGCATACATTTCCCAATTAGTTTAATTTCAGTTGTGTGATTTCCGTTTTAGTCGTGTGAATTTATTTCAATTGTACTATGGAACTAGAATGGTAAATTATGTGGGATTACGGAGAATTTCTTTCAGTTGTGTGAGTTATTTCAATTCAGTATTTTACATGTAGTTTGGCACAGTAAAGTTTAAATCACCCATTCATTGAATGACATGACCAAATGGTGAAATCTATAAGCCATGGAATCAGAATGATAAGATCTGTGGAATTGAGGGTTAGTGATTAAGGATTATTAAGGCCATTATTGTGATCATAGCATTGAAATTTATTTACTATGTTTGATTCATATTGCTTAGCTTAGAATTAGTAGCCTAATCTTGCATATATTTTGTTGGCATCTCACAAGTTTACGAGCTCCCTAGTTGATAATTGAATGAATCAAATTCATTCAATTGATTTTGACTGAAAATCACATGGAGGATATATTAGTATGTTACAATTGGTTTTGATAGACATCCATAGTTAAGAATTGATGGCATGGATAACACTCCATAATCATGCAATGTGATTGAGTTCCATTTTTATGTCATTGATGATGGTGAGCACGACACACTATTAATTTATCATTTCTTTGAGTTGATCCATGAATCATTCATAAAGAACGAGATAGATTTATAGAACATTGGATTTGGTATAATGGGTGTGTAATGCAACAATATCAACACACTTGTTTTACTATTTGATTCAACTTTATAAGGAGACATGAGGTAAGCATACTTTGAGATTTTTTTAAATAGGGCATGGAAAGGGTGAAGATGATGGCATGCATGCTTATGTCAAATGAGAACTCAATAGGTACCAAATGAGCCATGATGTTTTTCAACTCCAATCATCTACTAAAGTAGTTGATTGGTGAAAACCGTATTTATTCCATGAAGTTCACTAACTAGAGAGGTTGGTGCACAAGTAAGAGACTACACTATGAAAATTGAAGCTCAAATGTTCAACATACTTTGAAACACATGCACAATAGAAAAATTATATTTTATATTTAATATGAAGTAGGTTATTTTGGAATGTTACACTAGGTGATGTGAATAGATCCATGCCTTGGTATTGTGAAACTATACCTAGCACAAAGGAATTGCACTATTAAGAGTAAATATATGGGTGACATCATTTCCATTAAGACGAGAAAGTATGTAATATTTATGGATTTTTCATTTATGTAGAGTGATGTGAACTTGATCAATGAAAAATTTATGGATATATGAAACAATGGAAATATGTCCCTCTTAATCCAAATGGGACACATCCAATTCCAACATGGAAATAGATGTACATTGAAGAGGCCATGGTTTCACTAGATCATGATTAACCTTCTGATGTGGTTATGGAAGGTGTGTGGCTTCATTAATGGGCTCATTATGGATTAATTGTGTTTTTATTTCACCCCTTCAACTTAATGTTCAAACTTTCAAACTTGAACTAACTTATATTGATTAATTTTTTGAATTATGGTTGCAGCTTATGTGTTTGTTGTCATTGCATCATAGGGAAAAGAAGAGAATGTGGCCTACTATTTGATGCAATTCATGTAAAGAAAAAATGTGTTGGTGTGGTTGTATCAAGATGGATATTACACACACTAGATTGGAAACATGGTTGTGATGGATCACATTTTTGAAAAAAAATATAGGGTGATTATATTGTCGATAGAGATTATATGTTCGCTTATATATATAGTCATTTTGTGATTACATCTTATATACAACTCACATAAATCAAAGAGAAGAGAGGTGAACCGAGGAATGGAAGATGGAAGAAGCTAACCATGAACACATTACAGATACTTACATTCATATAACCCATTGGTCGGATGAGTAAACCACTTCAGTTTTGAGGTTGACCTAGTTGATGCACTAACTTATTTTGTAATGAATTAATGTAATATTTGATTGCATTACTTTGCATATTAATCATTTATGTCTTTGAAATTTATTTACTACTTGGTTGGATTATGTTTCTATTTTATTTAAATTATATACTTGAAAGTATCTATAATTTTTGTGTATTTCTTTTATTTTATAGTAAATATAATTGAGAGCACATGAAAGTGGTGTAATGGAAGCATGATGGACCCATATCCCATTGTCCCAAATGTCAAATATTGGCTTTAAACTTGATACCAATATAAATTTGCATCTCACTCATTAACTCTTTACTTTCCTCCTCGGGAATAACCATTGTAGTATCCTACAATGTGTTTCCTTCTTAGGTTGTGGACCAAAATGGTAATAATGGTCTTCCTCTCTGTGTTCTTAACACTTCACCTTACATGCACATCACATTAAATTCCATAATGCAACACTCTTCATGCTATCTTATGTTATATATTCATGTAACAATTCCCACATATCTTATGATTTCATATAAAAAATGATATCTTAGATAAGGAGGAATTGTTTCATGATATTTGCAACAAGGAGGAATTATTTCATTCTATCTTATATTTTATATTTCTTACATCACATCTAAGAATTCAATTTTTCATATTACACTTTCTAAATTAAATTTTCAATTTCATGGTTAAAGGATCAATTTATGTGTTAGGTTAAGATCAAATTTTTAAGGAGGAATTGTTTCATTATATCTACAACAAAGAGGAATTATTTCATTATATCTGCAACAAAGAGGAATTATTTCATTCTATCATAGATTTTATATTGCTTACATCACATCTAAGAATTCATTTTTTCATATTACACTTTCTAAATTAAATTTTCAATTTCATGGTTAAAGGATCAATTCATGTGCTAGGTTAAGGATCAAATCTTTCATTCCAAAGAAAGGTTACTAATAAACTTAACTTAAATTTGAAAATTTCATCACTTGACATCTCACAGACAGATTTAAGGTTTAATTTACCGTTCTTTGAATCAAGTCTCACTAGATTTCATATTCAAGATTGATCTAAAATTCATCTTTGTGTTGTGAAGATTTATATATCTAATGGCCAATCAAATTTTGATGTAGATTTGGAATTTCATGTTTAATTGGATCACCTAATGGGTGGTATTTAAAACTGAAATGTACCTTAAGGAAGTCAATAATTCATATTTACAATTGAGCTTGCATCTTATTTTGGGAAATCTATCTTCCATGGTTAATATTGTGAATGATTTGTTAATTTAAGTTTGGTTTATAAACATTTATACTTTGGTATTCAATATTACCATTTCACATATGTAGCTTTTTTAGCACATAACCTTCTTAAGTGGTTAAGAAATCAAATTTTGTAGTGAACTATCTTTCCATGGTTAAATGCTCTAAACTATTTTCTGGTATAAGTGTTGCTTCACAATCATTCAGACACCTACTTTTGAGCACTTAATGAACTAAATTCACAATCTATAAACCTAGCATATGAATTGATCTATTTGTGGAAAATTGTTTAGAAAATCTTTGGATACATGGTTAAAATCTACTGAATTCACTACCACAAGCTCTATTATCATTTTGGTTACAATGTACTTTGATATCTTGATTCAAATTAGATTTCTCAATCACTTAATATATTTCTAGAATTGGTTCATTCTTTTATGAAGCAAGGTCATTGAAATTTTTTGCACTAATCTAAATCAACTTACATATCATACCTTTATCTATATTGATTTACATTTGAAATTTGGATTTGCATTTGAAATTTGATTTAAGTTTAGAATCTAAAATTATTAATCACAAAACAATAAATTATATAATCGAAACTAAGATACACTCCTCATATCTAAATTTACTAGTTGAAATTAGGGAAGCCCTCTTAGACTAGGATCATCCTTAAACTAAAGTGAGAAAGGTAAAGAAAGTGAGCTGATCGTGGTGGCTTCTCTAAGTTACCTTTAAGTTGTTATCACTTGTGTTTAGCAAGCTTTTGCATCAATTAAAAACCTAAGTGATAACACTGGCCAAAGATGATCTTTTTAAAAAGCGCACTATGAATTCAAACAAAAGAACAAGGAAAAACCATTTCATAGTTCTTAGAAATATGGGATCTTGTGATGCTTTTTGCAATGGTCTTAAGAATTAAAAACATTAATCTTTCAAGTGGGTGCACTAGTTAGCCAACAAATGTTTTGAAGAATTAAATAGTGCTACTAAGAAAGAAAAAAGTAGGATTTTTGGAAAACTCTGCAAGTATCATAAGCCTAAGAAGGATTCAAAGGCACATGATCTTGTAATCAAAGATCATTAGTTGAGTTATGGAAACCCATGAATGATGACATCCTTCACCAACACTAGCGAAATTTAAGATGTACTCACGACAATATCATGTCAAAAATTAAAGTATTTAAAATAAAGAGGTGTTGACAACTTCCCTAAGTTCCAAAACTTAGGGAAGTTGTCAACACCTCTATAATTTTAGAAATTGAAATTATACAAGATTTGATTTATTTGTATTAGTTTTAGAAATGAAACTCATGCACGATTTTCGATTTTCTATACATTTATTTGCACAAAAAACAATGTAATTTATGACACTTGAACTTAGAATATGTATATGATCATAAGTCTATCAAGATTTTTTCTTTAATTGGAAATTTTTAACCTTATTGAAGTTTTTGTTTAACCCAATATTAAATTAAGAAGGAATACATTGGTGGTTGGAAGAGTAAGGAGAGAATAGTTAACATTTCATTTTGGACATGTGAAAGCTCACATATGACACATGCATGTTTTTATAAGAATAGTTGAGATATACATAGGAAGATTATATTTTTTTTGTAAGGATAGTTAATACAATTATGTAATATTGTTGAGATATACATAAGAAGATTGTTTTTTTGGTAAGGATAGTTAATAAAATTATGTTTTGTAAAGATAGTTAATATAATTATGTAATATTGTTGAGATATACATAAGAAAATTGTTTTTTGGTAAGGATAGTTAATAAAATTATGTAATATAGTTGAGATATATATAAGAAGATTGCTTTTTTTTTTTTAAGGATAGTTAATAAAATTATGTATATATAATGTTAGTTGTTTTAATAAAAGTTTACAAGAAGTTTCTTATAGAGATGATTGAAAAGTATTTTTAGGTGTTCTATTAAGTAAATGTAATATCTTGTTGTAATATGTCTAATCCTTTATATAAAATTTATATATATCATATGTTTATAAGGACTTTATTGATGTAAAAGGAAAATCAACTAATAATGGTTAGTCTAATAATGGTTAGTCTAATTTGATGAAAAATACAAAAACTAATTCTACTCTATCAAACTCATAAATACTCATTAATAGTAACAAAATACATTAATGCTCATTATAAAGTACAAAAAAAATTATAAAGCCCATACAAATTATAAAAAAATAAGTTCATATATATAACAATCAAATCTAACACACGTCAAAGAACCATGATAAAAAAAGATAAAATGACATCAACATAGGGATATAAGAAATGGATACAAATCTAAATCATTTGGAACCACTAGCCTTGTGACCACTTCCACCATCCACTATACTTGGCACCCCATCACCCCCATGACCACTGTCATCACCATTGTCACTAGAACCAAGTCCCTCATCACTTGCAGGAGCATCAACATTAAAATAACTCATAAAAATAGTGTCCAATGCATTGGATTGCAATTAAAATTTAAAATCTAGTTAGATAACTTTTCATGAATACAATTTATGGCTTGAAAATATTTTCAAGCTTTAACTAGATGGATCAAGTCACTAGGGTCAAGTCAATGGTATACTATGTATATGGGATCTAAGTTTATGTAGATGGAATATGAGTCTGCACAATAGATCCTAGGATTGCTAATGGGCCATCATCAAGATGTTGAAGAAGTGTTGCATCCCACTTATGTCCACACATCAATGCAACATTAATAGCCCCTTGTTCCTAGACCTTTATGTGATGATAGTACATGTAAACACTCAAATCAATAAATACATTCTATGATCATTATTTCAAAAATTGTTGTATAACTTGGATTTGGTTGAATTGATTTAGAAATTGTACCTCATTGACTGGGAACTCAAGTTGAGTACCTATTTATGTAGTGGGAATATGTGGATATTTAGTATTGGCTATGGGCTCATTCTTAGGTGCAAATGGAGTATCATTAGAAAAACCCTTGTCTTTACCCTATATAATTCAAGTGGTGGGAGGTCTAAGTGGTTACCATTCAACATGTTTGAGATGACTGACAAGCTAAAATTGGAAATTATATCCATGCACGAGGGAGAAGTAAGGAGAAATTGAATAAATTTGGGTTTTCCCACTTCCACAGATGAGTGGCATGGAATATTTATGAGCTACCATACTTAAACTTACCAAAAATATGCGTTTTACATGAAAAATTTCAAGGTAAGATCACCAAAAACTAACCAAAATATAAGACAAACACCATGTTGAACAAGATTAAAGAGATGGAGGTAAATAACAAGGTGAAGGAAACAAAACAACAAGGGAGTTCTAGGTAAAAGGACAACACAATTGACAAATAAGGAGAGGCCTTGGTCACTTCTCAACGTTTTTGAGATGATTTGCAAGCCCTCCAAAGAAAAAGGAAGAAATGAGGAGACCATGAATGAATTTGAGGTTTCCTACTTCCATGAAATGAGTGGCATGGAATATCTAAAATCTTCCATCCTTGCACCCACCAAAAAAATGGGGTTGCTAAGACAAGACAAAGACAAGAAAACCAAAAACTAAACAAAAAAAAAACAAGGAAAAATCCATGCAACATGTGAAGAGGAAGACATATGTTAAAAACAAGATAGAGATATAAAAACCATAAGGGGGTTCTTGGTAAAAATACAACAAAATTGAAAAAATGAGGAGAGGTCCTGATCACCACTAAACATTTTTGAAACAATTTGCAAGCCTGATTTGGGAATCCCACCTGTGCATTCAGGATACCTTGAATGAATTTGGGTTTTCCCATTTCCATGAGATAAGTGACATGGAATATTTATGAGCCACCATCCTCACACCTACCAAAAATTCGGGTTACCAATACAAGCCACAAGGAAAGAACAAATAAATCAGTAAATGAAACACAAGTCAAATGCCATGTGAAACAAGAAGAGGAATACAAAGGTGAACAATGAGGTATAGGAAACAAAACAAAAAAGGAGCACTTGGTAAAAAGATAACAAAATAAACAAATAAGGAGAGTTATTGGTCACCACTTAGTATTTTGAGAAAACTTACAAGACCAAATTTGTAAGCCCACCCATTCACAAGGGAGAAGTGAGAAGACCTTGAATGAATTTGTGGTTTATCACTTCCATGAGATGAGTGGCATGGAATATTTATGAGCCACCATCCTTACAACTACCAAAAATATGGGGGTGTCAAGACAAGCCACAAGGAAAGAACACAAAACAGTAAATGGAACACAAGGAAAACCCCATTCAGAATGATAATAGAAATATAGAGGAAAACAACGGGGAAAAGACAATGAAACCACAAGGGAGCACTTGGTAAAAATACTTGACAAAATTGTCAAGTGGGGATAGGTCTAAGTGGTCACCACTTATCTTTTCTGAGATGAATTGCATGCTTGCCTTTGTACAAGGAAGGAATGAGGAGAACTTGAATAAATTTGAGGTTTCCCGCTTCCATGATATGAGTGAAAAAGAATATTTATGAGACACCATCCTTACACCTACCAAAAACACAGGGTTTCCAAGACAAGCCATAAGGAAAGATCACAAAAAACTAAACGAAACACAAGGAAAACACCATGCAAAATGAGAAGAGGAATATGGAGGTGGATAAAAAGGAAAAGGAAACAAAACCATAATGAGCACTTGGTAAAAAATACTTGATAAAATTTTCAAGTAGGGAGAGGTATAAATGGTCACCACTTAGATTTTCTCAGATGACTTGTAAGCCTAAATTTGCAAGCCTACTTGTGCATAGGGAAGGATTGAGGAGAGGAAATGAAATTGGGGTGTCCCTCTTCCTTGAGATGAGCGGCTATGCAATTTTTTTTATTGTGTTTAGTGTGTCAATCCCAAGACGACTTGCATTGTTGGTGTCTCAACTAGTCTGCCCCAATCAATATATTGGTTATTGTGTCTCAATCAATGACTCGACTACTATTATTTCATTGGATAAAATATATTATAGTTGTCATTTATTTTTCTAGACAAGTGCAATTTCATGTGAACAATGGTGATAAATACTTTGATTGTTGGGTTTTCCTCATGTTTAACTCATGGTCATTAGTAAGGTGGTTTTCTTCCAATTTTTCATTCCATATCCACTTAATAACATGTGCATTGTAGTGTTTTATAAGTGCCAATTGTTAATCATGAATTTGCCAATAATTTTCAATCCTCCATGCATTCCTAGAGGATTGGAAAAAAATTGATAACATTTCTATTTTCCAACACATGTTTAGAAAAAAATTTAGCATGTTTACACTATTGGTTGATTATTTGAAACTAAATAAATTGAAAAAAAAAAATTACAACATTTGAATTTTCGGTTTTAATTTCAACCATGTATTTTTTCTATCCTCCATGTGTTATCGTAGAATTGAAAAAAGCCAGACAATATTTTTTCTTAATTGAAAATAAAACCTCCAACATAAACACTATCAATTGATACAACTTAAACAAAACAAAAAAAATTTAAAATATGGTAGCATAACTGCTACTGAATTGAAATTTTAATTAAATACTTTTATAGTTTATTTTAAAAATTACCTAATTCTTCGCTTAGATGCCATGTTGTAGGCTAGGTAGAAAGGAGGTGAAAATATGGGTTGAGCTTTAAATTTGGATAGATCTCATCGGTCTCTTAGTGGTGCATGAAATGTGGAAAAAGGACTTGTTGGGCCTATTTTTTATTTATATAAAAAATATCGAGCTCTTTACTATCAATCAAGGTTGTACCTCGATCCAAGTTTAATTAACCCCAACTAGAACTTTGATTGATGTTCTCAAAGCATGTGAAATATCTTTGATCGAGAGATTTATTAAGCACTTGATCAATGTTTTAATAATTCAATTGAGGGCTTAAAAAGTACCTCAATCAAGGTCATGCATTTAGTATTTTCATGCAGGCCCTTGTTGAAAAAATGTGATGCAAATTCATGGATTCACCCTAGGCTATTGTGTACCAAATCATGGATAGCAAGATGAAGAGCACTAGTGAGTAGAACATACAATTCTATTGGGTTTTAAAAGCATGTTAGTTGCTTTTCCAAGGAAAGTAGTTTACCGAGGACCAAATTCAGCATAAGTTTCCCCATTCAATGCAGGAACTTGACATAATGGGATCCATTGATTTCCAAGGGGAAGGATTAATCTAAGTGGTGATTTAGGTTTTCCATTGTCTAAAAAATGGTCCTAAATCTTGTTAGATTTACAATAGTTTTGCAAGTCTTGAATTTCCGAAGAATTTTCTAGGCCCTTCTCATTCATGTTTGGCTATTTTTATGACCAACTATCTATGATAGTTAAGCCTACCAACATGTAGAGTGTGAAATAAGATATGTAACAATCCAAAGAATGGCGAAAAGAGGGTTCAAATGTGAAATTTATGGTTGCAAGAAGTTGATGTACAAATTAGGCTCCTAGAGGCCCACATTCCTTTCACCATCGACTCAAGTCCTAGGGTTAGGGTTTTTCCTCTTAGAGCTTTTGGCATCGTGATAAAATGTAGTTTCAACATCTTATTATGTGTTTTTTGCAATGGAGCATGGTCATCACATCTCTTCTTAGAGATAAAGATACTACCATCCTAGTTGGTTTATGTGGATATATGTTTTCACCATATATTCATTAATGAAATTTGGTTTTCACTATAATACTCTACTATATATTAAAACCTTGTTTTCCACTATTCATGTTGTATAGTTTAGTGGAAAAACCATTTTCTACTAGTAACTTGAAGGTTCTCACTGGTTTACCATTGTGATCATTTGTATAAATAACCATAGCATGCTTATGATATATTACTCTATATATCATACACATGATACATTACAGCTACGATATCAATAATTCATATTTTTGGTGGATATGTACTCGTAGTTTCTTCAAGTTTAGGTAAATGGAGTGTCAATTCACGATTACTTAAAAAAAAATACTATTTTCTTTATTTCCTTTTCATATCTTTCAAAATTTATGATACTTTTAAATATACTTATTTTGTTACAATTTAATGAAATAAGAGACATTTTTATCGAGGAAAAATTTGGGAAGAAACTCAAGGGATGTTCCCCTGCATTCATACATTCTTAATAAACATATCGGTATACTAGTGCACTTAATTCAGGGAAATTTGAACTAGACACCCACTGGCACAAAACTAGCTAAATGCCCAACAACATTAGTGACAACTGGTTGAGCTATCCCCTTAGAATAAATGAAACACATTTATAAAACCAAGTCTCCAAATATGCAATTTTTAATGTGAATGATTTAAAGTATTTGAAAATGATTAAACATAAGATGAGTCACAAAATCGATCTTTCTATATAAAACAAATTTTGTTTTCTGTTATTTTTAAGTTCTTTATAGAAACACCTCCAATTATAATTTATCATTTTGGTTACCACTAAACTATTTCAAAATACCTCATTATTTTAGATTCACCAATCTTTGTTCTATTAATTTTAAATTCTTTATAGAAGTACCTCCAATCCTACAATGCATGGTTTTTATGATTTTGATTACCACTAAACTATTTTGCAAAACCTCATTGTTTTAGATTCACCAATATTTCTTTCCTATAATAAATCCCTTGAGATCTTGAGTAATGTGTTCTACACTCTAATCTGCATTCATCTTAATGTTGTGTTCCTCTAACACTTAGTACAATTTTCCATTAGATTTTCTCAATTACATACTTTGAAGTATGAACCCCCTTCTTTAATCAAAGGTTGATCACCCCTCTTGAGGTGCAAACCTTTCTTTCAATTTTGAATTTTAGAAAAGGTTTGCACCTCGAGAGATTTTCTCGCTTTTTGACCTTGATAGATATAGAGTTAAGATGGAATTAGGTTGATTCCAATCATGTATATGCATAAAAAAAATTGACAATCATCATTACATATATGTATATGTTATAGATGAACGTGATATTTTGAAATTTACTTATATGTATAATCTATAATGTAGAGAGTATTATAAGAAGGCTAATTCAAAAGTTATATGAGAATTAAGGTGAATAGGAATAAAGTAACAATATTCAATGATGAAGAAGTTAAATAGCAAGAAAGTCAATAGAGTGCAAATAATAAATAATAGATATATTGCATAGTGACCAATCACAATATGTTTTCTTTTGTTTTTCTTCTACCCTCCCCTACTAGCTTTCCCTTCTTTTAATATCAATTATATAAGAAAGGAAGTTGATCTTAAAGAGAATTGGAAATCTTTAACTCAAGATATTGCAGTGAAGATCATACCTTGGTCTCTATTGCTTTCTAGTATTAATACTTTATTTCTCCAACTTCATATGTTCCTCAAAAATCTATTTACACTCCATTGCATACTTTTGGTTTTAATATATTGTATATATCAATGCATTTATATATCTTAACATTCTATATATCTTAATATTATATGATTTTAATGTGAAAATATTAAGAAAGGAATCATACACAAGAAAACAAAGCCATGGACTTCAACATATAACTAAGAATATGTTTTGTAACATTATTTTAAGACGTATTTTGAAATTGGTGTCCATTGTGTTCTTGTTAAAGTCATTTCACTTGATAATTTGCACTATGTTGATTTTGAAATTGTCGGAATACTAAGAAGGGGGCGGGGGGGGGACGTGAATCAAAATGAGCACTTTATTCCACTTTTAACCACAATCTATATTATTTTAATTTATTCAACCATGTTCATCAGTTCATCATCAATATATTATTGTAACATAAGCATTAATATCCATCAGTGCATAATAAACAATAATAAACACATCCACACAATACATAGTACACCAATATTTATGTGGAAACTCAATGCGAGAAAAACCATGAAATGTTTTTCTTATATGTCAAATAATTGCATTCAAGGAAGCATCGGCTTCCAATTCTCCAGCCCTAAATAGAAAGAGGCTCCAACCCCCTAGTTTCTCAGGCTCCAACCTGGAGGAAGCTACAACTCCCTAATTCTATGGCTCCAACCCCCTAGGTTTTATGGCTCCAACCGGAAGGTGTCTACAACCACCTAGTTCTCAGGCTCGAACGTGAAGGGAGCTCCAACTCCTTGATTCTTTGGCACCAACTGAAAGGAGGATACAACCACCTTTCTTTGCCCCATCCAACCACCTTGAAATATAAGTGTCAAATAATTGATATTTCCACTATCACTCTATCACTGTCAACTTGTAACATGTCAACCTGTCCAACCTACCACTGTCACAACAGCCTGTACCTCAACCTGTACTATCAACAAGTGAATCAACCATGCATCCAACCTGTACCATCAACCTGTACCATCAACAAGTGCATCAACCATGCATCCAACCTGTACCATCAACTTGTACCATCAACAAGTGCATCAACCATGCAGCTAACGTGTACCATCAATCATATTCCACAACAAGTGCATCAACTATGCCAAGAATCAATCATGTACCATATAATGTGATAACCGTACATGTCAACCATGTATATCAATCATGTACAACAACCATGTACATAAACACCATACCACATACCATAATATATCGACAATGAAGTGCCTCAACCATATGCCAAGAACATATACCAAAATAACCAACAAGAAACCTCTTACAATACACCAGACTCTCCATAAACCAACTACCATAAACCCTTACATCAACAAGGCATAAAAACCTCATTGTTATGAAGCCTTAAACTGTACCAAAAACTTCAACAACACACCTCAA
>JASDQU010221362.1:0-13991 GCA_032191745.1 Picea mariana
TGTATTTTTATTATTATTATTTTTTTATTTTTAAATTGTTTTCTGTTTTTTGTGATTATAATTTGTTTTAATTTTTAAGTTTTGTTTTATTTGTCTTATTTTTTAATTGTTTTTTAATTTATATGTTTTATTATTTTTTATATAGTTTTTATTTATTATATGTATTTTTATTTGTTTTATTGTTTTATATTATTTTGTTTAAATTTCAATTAATGTTTGATTAATACATTATTACACTAACCTCATTTTTAACCTAAACACACTAACCTACTTACTAATTATTAATTAATTAGTAATTAATTTATTGTTAATAACCTAATGTTTTTAATCCTAAGTTTGTTTATTCATGTAGGGACGAAATTGGTGGAGGGGTGAAGAAATGAAGGGCGAGGGAATGAAGGGTGCAGTAGGGTGATGAAGGATTAGGAGAAATGGATGGAGGGAAGAGTGAAATCAATGGAGTCCAACAAGAGAGATGTCTTCATCACGAGAGTAATTCCAAATAGATAGCTAAAGGATCAAATCACCTATGATTATAGGACCCCGACATAGGCTCCAATGGGGGATGATAGTTCCCTAGGAGGTGTCAAGAATCACAGATCTCTGAATAGGCAGACCAATGCCTTATCCATTGGATTGATCCCAAAACTTTACTCTGCAACTTGTACCTATTTTGATCTTTCAACTAAAACAAAATCAAACTGAAGACTGAAATTCGAAATTGAGATTGAAAAAATGTTGAAAAGGGTGCTCAAAGAGATGAGCTTATTTGCACACTGCTACCTACTATATACTGCTAAAAATCATGCTGAATAAAATAATACAAAAATTCCAATGAAGCCAATCAAGTAGTTGTCGAAACAAGTGGATTGCTTGACTGCTTGTCAGCACAATAAAATGGACAACTGGACTGTTGGTCCACAGAGTCAAAACTGCAAAGTGTAATGGTCATTGCTGAAAACATGATTGATCTTTTATGTTGAAAACATCTTCTATGTAGTCTTCTATGGGAATAGGAAGGACACGACCTATTTCTTGACTTTCAACAAATTTATGGTCATAATTGAGTATGACACAAAAGATTTTTACATCATTATACAGTGCTTGAGAGGACTGCAAATTTTCTGTTGAAAGTCAAAATGAAACTTCTTTTAAAATAGACCATGAAAGAGACTGTCTAATCATGTTTATATCATAATTGGTTTTAAGCTCATAACTGGCAAATGAACCATGACTTTGACAACACAAGTCATCCAAAACATCAGCTGCTAGATCTTTCATGGACTGGGATGACTGTTTTCTTGGTTCCAATACAAATTCATGATATTCTATGTGTTTATCCTCCATGACATGATTAAAATGTTTCTTTTAAAACTGAAATGAATTGAAGGTTAATGGTATAGATTTATAATACATTAATTCATCTTTTGTTTGAATCTCAATGTAACTTAGGGGTTGCAATTTTGGGTCTAGAAAAACCTCCATATCATCAATGGCATCTTCAATTGAGTGATCAAAACATTATTCATATTTAGTATCGACAACTTGCTTATAATTTTCCCTCAGAATTTGAAATGCATAGAAACATAAAGGCATATATCTCTCACTTACTCGAATATTTTCTGCATTTTCCTCATTGTTGTCATGATTGTTGTGCAAAGGCTAATTGTCATATTTTATCTCTAACTGAGCTTCCTCCTCCCAACAACATGATGTTGATTGTTTTGAAGAGTCAACCTTGGTGTCATCATAATCATATTTATCATGCTTGGGTAGATCATCCATGAAAGAAATGTCATCAAACATGCACATCATATCAGTTGGTTGTTCCTATGCAAGTTGAGTTTGACTCTCATCTTGGACAATATTGTGAATTGAATACATGAAATAATAATTTTCCAATCCATGATACCAAGGGTGAGCTGCAAAGTGTTGGGGAACAATGACACTTTCTTTCTCTGTAATCAATGGAACATGATGTCTTTGAACATCAAGTTTTTCTCTTATGCTAATCTCGTGCAACATTTCTTCCATGGTGCTTTCCAGGATGTCTAGCTTCACTTCTGAGGATGTCAGATGCTCCTTTTATTTGTTCTTTCTGTCTAATGCCTCCAACTTTGACCTTTTGATCAACAAATGGGCTTCCTTACTTATTGCACTATCTTTCACTTCTTTGAGTGTTGTGGTGTTTCTTTCCCTCAACTGAAATGACATCTCTATATCACATGCATCTAGGTAGTGTAAGAGAGATAAACCAGGAGGTGGTATTATATAAGTAGGCATGGAATTGTAAAATTGATTGAATCTAGCTGAAAATTGTTGCATTGTTTCTCCTGGTTGTCTTTTCAAGTGATTATATTATTCCAAAATGAGGAAGGGATTCCTCTTGATCACCCATTGATCCAAGAAAACATTCACAAATTGATTGAGATCACTGATGCTTGTAGATGACAGATATTTATACCATTTCTTATCACTACTTTGCAAAGATAAAGAAAAAATCCTAATACTACAATCACTTTTTCCACCTCAAAAAGGTCAAGATAATTTTCATAAACTTGAATGTGTTTTTCAGCAATGATGTACCCATATTATCCATCAAATCTGGGAAGATATTTGAAGTAATTGGCAGGGAAATCATGGAGTATGGGAGGCAAGACATGAGGCTTGTAGATATCTCATATTTTTACAGGTGTAGGAGTATGTACATGGATTGTAACACTAGTCTTAACCTCTTGAGGCTCATCAGGTTGAACATGCTCTTCATAAATTTTGGTAGTATGATCTGGATCAAGATCATGAGAAGGAAATAAATAATTAAAAATAAAACCTATCATATCTTAGATAAAATTACATTGTGCATACCTGATATTTTGATATGGTCTGGTCATGTTTTAGGTTCCTCCTACAGTGGAGTCCTTGAATTGGAACTGATCTTGTGTTGATTGGAGTGGCCAGGTGGATGATTCAACCTTCCTGTGTTTGATCACTGTCCACCATTAGTAATCAGATCTAGAACTTGATACGCTTTCTGAGGAACAACCCCCAGTATGGTCGCCACTATGTTAGCACTCTGTAATTTTCCCAAGGTTGTGGAGACAATCATGAAGGTAACATCAAACCACTTGGAGTCCTGGATCTAGCCCTCCAAGACTCAGAGCGAGCTCTCTTTCTCTGATATAGATTTGTTTATAATATATTTTAGGCTAGTTATTATTGTATAGAGGTTTGGTTTATAAAATTGATTTCCTGAAACAGTAAGGGAAGGCCATTGGGCAATGGAGTCAAAGAGGTATGATCCAATCAAGACAGTTTCTACATGAAAAACTCACAGGGAAGGATAGACAGCTTGTTGGATTCTTTGAAAATGTTGAATGATATGAAATAAAAGGTGAGGAAAGAGGATTGTATCAGAGAAATTAGGAATTCTGAAACTAACCATCTAGTATAAAACACATAAATTATCCAAAGCCAGAAACATAGTGTATTTAAAAAAAAATTATGATTGTAATATTCTATTGACTAATTCATAAAGAAACCAATATGTGACAAGGAAAACATATTACAAAAGAGACACTTCACCAAAAATAAATGCCACAAGAATCCTGAGAGGCTTGACTTGTATTATTGAAATTTGATTAAACGAGGCTCTGTGAGCTGCTCTACAATGTTTTTTTTTCTAATAGGTCCTAACTAATCAACCCTTTTACATTTGAATTATAAAATTATATAGGAAAAACTCTCCCCTAGGATCAGGAAGTCGAAATCAACAACCTGGCAAAAAAAAGAAACAAATCCCTGAAAATTTTGAACTGTCTGCCATGAAAGGTGGGCCGAATTGCTGAAAATAGGGGTCAACTCAGACATTCATATCTTCCAAAATATGATAGCTGTGAGAAAAATGAAAGACATTATTGTATATGATACTATATTGAGAAAAAACCTCTTTTGGTTTTTCCAAATTCATCTCCAGCTCTCCAAAACAGCCACCACAAAAACATGAGAAGATCAGGAAAACTGGAAACCTGAAAAATGGTGCTCAGAGATGGATTCAATTCTCCAAATCCCTGATACCTATGTAGAAACTGAGAAAAGTTATTGTTCCTCAACCTGTCATGGAGAAAATTTTATCTCGGTTTTTCAAAATTCCTTTTGGTTTTCCCATAATTACTCTCGGAAAACAAGTGGTCAAAAATGGCGAAAATGATTTTATTTTTATTTTGGGGAAGGCGGTTTTGGAGGAGGGAAAGTGGTTTTCAGGCCCCCCTGCTGTGTTAAGTGGTATTACGGAGGGGTGTCCGAGTTCACATGGTGGTGACAAGTGTTTGGGGGAAAAACACTTTAAATTTAAAGTTAGGATGGTCGGGCGGGCGGGGGGGAGGAGGTCCAAAAAACATTACAGATGTAGATTTTAATTTCTAGGGATATGTGCATAAGGTGCACGTTTATTGTTTTTGTTTTATATTTTTATTTGTTTTGTTTATTATTTTATTTGTTATTATTATTTATTTCGCTTTTTATTTTATTTATAATGTTTTAATCTTTTTTATTTTTTTTTTATGTATTTTTATTTTGTTTTATATTTTTAAATTTCTTTTGTTATTATTATTTGTTTTAATTTTTAAGTTTTGTTTTATTTGTATTATTTTTTAATTTATATGTTTTATTATTTTTTATATAGTTTTTATTTTTTATATGTATTTTTATTTGTTTTATATTGTTTTCTTTAAATTTTAATTAATGTTTGATTAATATATTATTACACTAACCTCATTTTTAACCTAAGCACACTAACCTACTTACTAATTATTAATTAATTTATTATTAACAACCGTAATCTAGTTTTACTAATCTAACTACACAAATCTAATTAAATTAACTTTATTATGCTAATTAGTATTAAAAAATGCCACCAACCATTTATTATTAACCTAATGTTTTTTATCCTAAGTTTGCTTATTCATGCAAGGAAGAAATTTGTGGAGGGGTGAAGAAATGAAGGGCGAGAGAATAAAGGGTGCAGTAGGGTGATGAAGGATCAAGTGAAATGGATGGATGGAGGAGTGAAATAAACCGAGTCCAGCAAGCCAAATGTCTTCATCACGAGAGAAATGCCAAATAGATAGCTAAAGGATCAAACCACCTATTATTATAGGACCCTAGCGTAGGCTCAAATGGGGGATGACAGCTCCTCAGGAGGTGTCAAGAACCATAGATCTTTGAATAGGCACACCAGTGCCTTATTCGTTGGGATGATCCCAAAATTTTATTCTGCAACCTGTACCTGTTCTAATCTTTCAACTGAAACCAAATCAAACTGAAGAATGGAATTTGAAATTGAGATTGAAAAATTGTTGAAAAGGATGCTAAAATAGATGAGCTTATTTTCACATTGCTACCTACTCTATACTATTGAAAATAATGATGAATCAAATAATACAAAAATGCAAATGAAGCCAGAAAAGTAGGTGTTGAAAGAAGTGGATTTCTTGACTACTTTTTAGCACAATCAAAATGACAACTTGAGCTTTTGTCCACAGAGTAAAAACTACAAAGTGTAATGGCCACTGCTAAAAACATGGTTGATCTCTTATGCTGAAAAAATATTCCATGTAGTTTTCTATGGGATCAGGAATGACATGACCTATTTCTTGACTTTCAACAAATTTATGGTCATAATTGTGTATGACACAGAAGCTTGTTACATCATTATACATTTCTTGAGATGGATGGAAATTTTTTGTTGAACTTTGAAATGAAACTCCTGCTGAAACAAACCATGAAAGACACTGACTAATCATGTCTATATCATAACTTCTTTTAAGCTCATAACTGGAAAATGAACCATCACTTTGACAACACAAGTCATCCAACACATCATCTATTGGATCTTTCATGTACTGAGATGACTGTTTTGTTGGTTCCAATACAAATTCCTGATCTTCTATGTGTTTATCCTCTATGACATGATTAAAAATTTTCTTCCAAAACTGAAATGAATTGAAGGTTAATGATATACATATATAATGCATTAATTAATGTTTTGTTTAAAGATCAATGTAACTTAGGGGCTGCAATTTTGGGTCTAGAACAACCACCACATCATTAATGACATATTCAACTTAGTTATCAGAACATTCGTCATCTTTACTATTGACAACTTGTTTATAATTTTCTCTTAGACTTTGAAATGAAGAGAAACATAAAGGAATAGATCTTTCACTTACTCTGAGATTTGCTGCATTTTCCTCATTTTTTTCATGATTGTTGTGCAAAGGATTATTGTCATATTTGATCTCTAACTTAGCTTCCTCCTCCCAACAACATGTTGTTGATTAATTTGAAGAGTCAACCTTTGTGTCATCATCATCATATTTATCACACTTGGGTAGATCATCCATGAAAGAGATGTCATCAAACATTCACATCATATCAAATGGTTGTTCCTCTGCAAGTTGAGTTTGAGTCTCATATTTGACCATATTGTGAATTGAATACATGAAATAATCATTTTCCAATCGATGATACCAAGGGTGAGCTACAAATTGTTTGGGAATAGTGACCCTTTCTTTCTCTGTAATCAATGGACCATGATGCCTTTGAACATCAAGTTTTTCTATTATGCTAATCCTGTGAAACATTTCTTCCATGGTGCTTGACATAATATCTAACTTCACCTCTAAGCATGTTAGATGCTCCTTTTCTTTGTTGTTTCTGTCTTCTACCTCCAACTTTGACCTTTTGATCAACAAATGGGCTTCCACACTTATTTCACTATCTTGAATTTCTTTGAGTGTTGTGGTGTTTCTTTCCCTCAACTGAAATGCCATCTCTATATAAAATGAATTTGGGTAGTGTAAGAGAGCTAAACCAGGAGGTGGTCTTATATCAACAGGCATGGAATTGTAAACTTGATTGAATCTGGCTGAATATTGTTGCACTGTTTCTCTTGGTTGTCTTTTCAAGTGATTGTATCCTTCCAAAATGAGGAAGGGATTCCTCTTGATCACCCACTGATCCAAGAAAAATTTCACAAACTCATTGAGATCACTGATTCTTGTAGCTGGAAGATCTTTATACCATTTCTTTTCTCTACTTTGCAAAGATAAAGCAAAAATACTAATACTAACATCACTTTTTTCCACCTAAAAAAGATGAAGATAATTTTCAAAAACTTGAATGTGTTTTGCAGCAGAGATGTACCCACATTCTTCGTCAAATCTGGGAAGATATTTGAAGTACTTGGCAGGGAAATCATGGAGTGTGGGAGGCAATACAAGAGGCTTGTATATATCTCAGATTTTTACAAGTGTAGGAGTATGTACATGGATTGTAACACTAGGCTTAACTTCTGGAGGCTCATCAGGTTGAACATGATCTTCATAAATTTTGGTAGTATGATCTAGATCGGGATCATGAAGGGAAGAAATAGTTAAAAATAAAACCTATCATATCTTAGATAAACTTCTAGCTTGAATACTTGATCTTTTGAGATGGTCTAGTCATGTTTCAGGTTTGTCCTCCAGTGGAGTCTTTGAATTGGACCTGATCTGGGGTTGATTGGAGTTGTAAGGTGGACGATTCAACTTTATTGTGTTTGATCACTGTCCACCATCAATAATCAGATATGGAACTTGATATGATTTCTGAGGAACAATCCCTAGTATGGTCACCACTATGTTAGCACTTTGTAATTTTCCCAAGGCTATGGAGGCAACCACAGAGGTAACATAAAACTACTTGTAGTCTTGGATCTAGCCCTCCAAGACTTAGAGAGGTCTCTCTATGTCTGATCTATATTTGTTTATAATAGATTTTAGGCTAGTTATTAATGTGCAAAGGTTTGGTTTATAAAATTGGTTGGCTAGAATAGGAAGGGAGGGCCATGGGGCGATGGAGTCAAAGAGGCCTGATCCAATCAAGACAATTTCTATAAGAAAAACTCACAGGGCATGATAGGAACCTTGTTGGATTATTTGAAATTGTGAATGATATGAAAGAAAAGGCTAGTAAAGAAGATTTTATCAGAGAAATTAAGAATTCTGAAACTAACCATAGAGTAGAAAACACAAAAATTATCCAAAGGCAGAAACAAAGTGTATTTTAAAACAAATTCTGATTGTAATCTTCTATTGAATAACTCAGAAAGAAACCAATATGTGACAAGGAAAACATATTATAGAAGAGGCACTTCACCAAAAAGATATTCCATAGGAATCCTGAGAAGCTTGACTTGTATCACTGAAATTTGATTAAAAGAGGCTCTGTGAGTTGCTCTACAATGTTTCTTTTTCTAACAAGTCCTAACTAATCAATACTTTTACATTTGAATTATAAAAATATATAGGAGATACTCTCCCCCAGGATCAGGAGGTCGAAATCAACAACCTGGTCAAAAATAGAAACAAATCCCTGAAAATTTTGAACTGTCTGCCATGAAAGGTGGGTTGAACTACATAAAATAGAGGTCAACTCAGACATTTGTATCTCCCAAAATATGATATTTGTGAGAAAAATGAAAGAGGTTATTGTACATGATCCTGTCTTGAGAAGAAAACTCTTTCGGTTTTTCTAAATGCATCTCCATCTCTCCAAAACAACCGCCGCAAAAGCATGACAAGATGAGAAAAACTGGAAACTTGAAAAATGGTTCTCAGACATGGATTCCATTATCCTAATCCCTGATACCTGTGAAAAAATGGAGATAGGTTATTTTTATTCATCCCGTTTTGGAGAAAAAACTCTATCTGTTTTTCAAAATTCCTTCTGGTTTTCCCATAATCACTCTCAGAAAACAGGTGGTCAAAACTAGTGATTTTATTTTTATTTTTATTTTGGGGAAGGCGGTTTTGGAGGAGGGAAAGTGGTTTTCGGACCCCCCTGGGGTGGTAATTGGTATTAGGGGGTTGGGGGGGGGTCCAATTTCACATGATTGTGAAAAGTGTCTAGGGTAAAACCACTTCCGTGGACCACCCCCCCAATTAAAGTTAGGATGGTCGGGGGTGTTCGAAAAACATTATGGACGTAGATTTTAATTTTTAGGGATATGTGCATAAGGTGCAAGCTTTTTCTTTTTCTTTTATATTTTTATTTGTTTTGATTACTATGTTTTTTGTTTTATTTGTTATTATTATTTATCTTTAAGTGTTTTGTTTTTCGGTTTTATAATATTTCACTTTTTATTTTATTTATAATGTTTTAACCTTTTTATTTTAGTTTTATGTATTTTTATTATGTTTTATATTTTTAAATTGTTGTTTGTTTTTTGTTATTATAATTTGTTTTAATTTTTATGTTTTGTTTTATTTGTATTAATTTTTTATTTGTATTTTTAATTTGTTTGTTTTAGTATTTTTTTTTATATAGTTTTTATTTATTATATGTATTTTTATTTGTTTTATTGTTTTATATTGTTTTATTTAAATTTTAATTAATGTTTGATTAATATATTATTACACTAACCTCATTTTTAACCTAAACACACTAACCTACTTACTAATTATTAATTAGTTTTTAATTAATTAGTAATTTATTTATTATTAACAACCCTAATCTAGTTTTACTAATCTAACTACACTAATCTAATTAAATTAACTTTATTGTGCTAATTAGTTTTAAAAAATGCCACTAACCATTTATTATTAACCTAATGCTTTTTATCCTAAGTTTGCTTATTCATGTAGGGACGAAATTGGTGGAGGGGTGAAGAAATGAAGGGTGAGAGAATGAAGGGTGCAACAGGGTGATGAGGGATCAGGCGAAATAGATGGAGGGAGGAGTGAAATCAACTGAGTCCAGCAAGCCAGATGTATTCATCACGAGAGAAATTCCAAATAGATAGCCGGAGGATCAAATCACCTATGATTATAGGACCCCAAAATAGGCTCCAATGGGGGATGAAAGCTCCCTAGGAGGTGTCAAGAACCACATATCTATGAATAGGAAGATCAATGCCTTATTCGTTGGGCTGATCCCAAAATGTTTTTTTGCAACCTGTACCTGTTCTAATCTTTCAATTGAAACCAAATCTAACTGAAGACTGAAATTTGAAATTGAGATTAAAAAATTGTTGAAATGGATGCTCAAAGAGCTAAGCTTATTTGCACACTGCTACCTACTCTATAGTGTTGAAAATCATGTTGAATCAAATAATACAAAAATTCCAATGAATCCAGTCAAGTAGCTACTGAAACAAGTGGATTGCTTGACTACTTGTCAGCACAATAAAAATGACAACTTTACATTTTCTTCATAGAGTCAAAACTACAAAGTGTAATGGCCACTGCTGAAAACATGATTTATCTTTTATGCTGAAAAAATATTTGATGTAGTCTGTTATGGGATCAGGAAAGACACGACCTATTTCTTGACTTTCAACAAATTTATGGTCATAATTGGGTATGACACATAAGCTTTTTACATCATTATACAGTTCTTGAGATGGCTACAAATTTTCTGTTGAACTTTGAAATGAAACTCCTATTGAAACAGACCAAGAAAGAGATAGCCTAATCATGTCTATATCATAAATGTGTTTAAGCTCCTAACTTGCAAATGAACCATGAATTTGACAAGACAAGTCATCCAACACATCGGATATTGGATCTTTCATGGACTGAGATGACTATTTTTTTGGTTCTAATACAAATTAGTGATCTTCTATGTGTTTATCCTCCATGACATGATTAAAATTTTTCTTCAAAAACTAAAATGAATTGAAGGTTAATGATATAGAGTTATAATGCATTAATTCATCTTCAGTTTGAAGATCAATGTAACTTAGGGGATGCAATTTTTGGTCTAGAACAACCTCCATATCATCAATGACATATTCAACGGAGTGATGAGAACATTATTCATCTTTACTATCGACAAATTGTTTATAATTTTCTCTCGGAATTTGAAATGAAGAGAAACATAAAGGCATAGATATTTCACTTACTCTGAGATTTGTTGCATTTTTCTCATTTTTTTCATGATTGTTGTGCAAAGGCCGATTGTCATATTTGATTTGTAATTGAGCTTCCTCCTCCCAACAACATGTCGTTGATTGATTTAAAGATTCAACCTTGGTGTCATCATCATCATATTTATCATACTTGGGTATATCATCCATGAAAGAAATGTCATAAAAAATGCACATCATATCAACTGGTTGTTCCTATGCAAGTTGAGTTTGAGTCTCATCTGTAACCAGATTGTGAATTGAATACATGAAATAATCATTTTCGAATCCATGATACTAAGGGTGAGCTGCAAAGTGTTTGGGAACAGTGAACCTTTCTTTCGTTGTAATCAATGGAACATGATGTCTTTGAACATCAAGTCTTTCTCTTATGCTAATCCTATGCAACATTTCTTCCATGGTGCTTGCCATAATGTCTAGATTCACCTTTGAGGATGCCAGATGCTCCTTTTCTTTCTTCTTTCTGTCTTTTGCCTCCAACTTTGACCTTTGATCAACAAATGGGATTCCACACTTATTTCATTATCTTGTATTCCTTTGAGTGTTGTGGTTTTTCTTCCCTCAACTGAAATTCCATCTCTAGATCAAAGGCATCTAGGTAGTGTAAGAGAGATAAACCAGGAGGTGGTCTTACATCAACAGGCACGTAATTGTAAACTTGATTGAATCTGGCCGAAAATTGTTGCATTGTTTCCCCTGTCTATATTTTCAAGTGATTATATATTCTTCCAAAATGAGGAAGGGATTCCTCTTGATTACCCATTGATCCAAAAAAACTTTCACAAACTAATTGATATCACTAATGCTTGTAACTGTTAGATCTTTATACCATTTCTTAGCTATAGTTTGGAAAGATAAAACAAAAAGCCTAATACTAACATCACTTTTTTCCACCTCAAAAAGGTCAAGATAATTTTCAAAACCTTGAAAGTGTTTTTCAATAGTGCTTTACCCATATTCTCCGTCAAATATTGGAAGATATTTGAAGTAATTGGCAGGGAAATCATGGAGTATGGGAGGCAAGACAAGAGGCTTATATATATCTCAGATTTTTACAGGTGTAGGAGTGTGTACAGGGATTGTAACACTAGGCTTCATCACTTGAGGCTCATCATGTTGAACATTCACTTTATAAATTTTGGCAGTATGATCTAGATCAGGATCATGAGAAGGGAAGAAATAATTAAAAATAAAACCTATCATATCTTATAAAAACTCCCCCCTTGCATACTTAATCTATTGAGATGTTCTGGTCATGTTTCAGGTTCCTCCTCTAGTGGAGTCTTTGAATTCGAACTGATATGGAGTTTATTCGATTCGCCAGGTGGACGATTCATCCTTCTTGTGTCTGATCACTGTACACCATCAATAATCATATCTGGAACTTGATATGCTTTCTGAGGAACAACCCCCAGTATGGTCGCCACTATGTTAGCACTCTGTAATTTTCCCAAGGTTGTGGAGACAATCACGAAGGTAACATCAAACCACTTGGAGTCCTGGATCTAGACCTCCAAGACTCAGAGCGGGCTCTCTTTGTCTGATATAGATTTGTTTGTAATATATTTTAGGCATGTTATTATTGTACAAAGGTATGGTTTATAAAATTGATTTCCTGAAACAGTAAGGGAGGGCCATTAGGCAATGGAGTCAAAGAGGTATGATACAATCAAGATAGTTTCTACATGAAAAAATCACAGGGAAGGATAGACAGCTTGTTGGATTCTTTGAAATTGTTGAATGATATGAAAGAAAAGGTGAGGATATAGGATTGTAGCAGAGAAATTAAGAATTCTGAAACTAACCATCTAGTATAAAACACATAAATTATCCAAAGCCAGAAACACAGCGTATTTAAAAAAAAATTATGATCGTAATATTCTATTGAATAATTCATAAAGAAACCAATATGTGACAAGGAAAACATATTACAAAAGAGACACTTCACCAAAAATAAATGCCACAAGAATCATGAGAGGCTTGACTTGTATTACTGAAATTTGATTAAAAGAGGCTCCGTGAGCTTCTCTACAATGTTTTTTTTTCTAATAGTTCCTAACTAATCAACCCTTTTACATTTGAATTATAAAACTATATAGGAAAAATTCTCCCCCAGGATCAGGAAGTCAAAATCAACAACCTGGCAAAAAATAGAAACAAATCCCTAAAAATTTTGAACTGTTTGCCATGAAAGGTGGGCCAAACTGCTGAAAATAGGGGTCAACTCAAAAATTCATATCTCCCAAAATATCATAGTTGTGAGAAAACCGAAAGAGGTTATTGCATATGATACTATATTGAGAAAACACCTGTTTTGTTTTTTCCAAATTCATCTCTATCTCCATAACAGCCACCGCAAAAACATGATAAGATTAGGAAAACTGGAAACCTAAAAAATGGTGCTCAGTGATGTCTTCGATTCTCCCAGTGCCTGATACCTATACAGAAATTGAGAAAGATTATTGTTCCTCAACCTATCATGGGGAAAAAATATCTTGGTTTTTCAAAATTCCTTTTGGTTTTCCCATAATCACTCTTGGAAAACAAGTGGTCAAAAATGGCGAAAACGTTTTTATTTTATTTTGGGGAAGGTGGTTTTGGAGGAGGGAAAGTGGTTTTCAAGGCCCCCTAGGGTGGTAAGTGGTATTAGGGAGATGTTTCCGAGTTCACATGGTGGTGACACATGTTCAAGGGAAAAACACTTTAAATGTAAAGTTAGGATGGTTCGGGGGGGGCGGGTCCATAAAACATTACAGACGTAGATTTTAATTTTTAGGGATATGTGCATAAGGTGCACATTTATTGTTTTTGTTTTATATTTTTATTTGTTATTATTTTTTTTTTCTCTTTTTATTTTATTTATAATGTTTTAATCTTTTTTATTTTTGTTTTCTGTATTTTTATTATGTTTTATATTTTTAAATTGTTTTTTGTTTTTTTTATTATTATTTGTTTTAATTTTTAAGTTTTGTTTTATTTGTATTATTTTTTAATTTATATGTTTTATTATTTTTTTATATAGTTT
>JASDQU010221367.1:0-17817 GCA_032191745.1 Picea mariana
GTCTTGATTGCAGGAAGCTTTGTGGAAGGAGAAGCAGCAGCAAGGAGACAACAACTCAACGGAGGATCTACTTCAACCGTCAGAAAAAGGTTGGTTTATTCTTCCCGTGTTTGCCTGAGAAAAGGGATTGAGATTTTGGGTAGAAGGTCAAAAGTTAAATCTTAAGGGTCATGATCTGCGTATAAGTTTAGAGCCCTAGCTTATTAGTCCGTAGGGTAGAATACCCCACAACAGGGTTCCTTTTTCATATAAACTTTACGAGTCCGAAAAAGTGATAAAAGCATATTGGGTTACATTCTCATTGATTTACGAGCAAGAGAAAGAACAAATACTAAGCTCGGGACTGTTTTGATTTTTACGCAAGCTTAAAACCAAAACAAAACTATGCTTGGGATAGTTTTATTTTTATACAAGATTAAAACTAAACAAAAATATGCTTCGGATAGATTTTATTTTTATACAAGATTAAAACTAAACAAAAATATGCTTGGACCTAGTTTTATTTTTACACAAGCTTGAACCAGCAGAAAACTATGCTTGAGGTAGGTGGTTTCATTTTTACACAAGCTTGAACCAAAGTAAAAACTATACTTGCGACTTCCTAACGCATGGTTCACGAATTCACATGGTTGGTACTTATCCACCAACTTAAGAAGCTACCGGCTCAACTTCAGCATGAAGTCCAAAAGCTGGAAGCATTGCCCCCCAATCTTCATCTCATCCAACAACACAGGCGGATGAAATGAAGCTTCGAATACTAGACGAAGGACTTGACTCAAACAGAGAGGGGGAAAATATATTTAATTTTTAACGAGCTTGACACAAAAACAAGAACTATGCTTGTAACCTTAGTTTCATTTTTTAACGAGGTTTTCATAGAGATGCAAAAACTATCCTCGTAGCTGGTTTCATTTTTTAACGAGTTTGAAATCAGAAAACCATGCTCAAAGCTGGTTTCATTTTTTAATAAGCTTGAAATCAGAAAACCATGCTCAAGGATGGTTTCATTTTTAACGAGCTTGAAATCAAAAAATCATGCTCAACGATGGTTTCATTTTTTTATTGAGCTTGAAATCAAAAAACCATGCTGAAAGACTCTTCTTGATCATGGATTCCAAGAGGAAAATTCTCCGGAAGGACACCATGTCAAGGGACAAAAATTGGTCATGGCTTCCAGGAGATCTTCACTAGACGGAAGAAACACACTCTGGGAGGAAAACATGTCGAGGGTCGCGAAAGGGGTAAGGATATATGGCTCTAAAAACCCTATCAAAGAGATCAACATGTCAACTACTAGATCTAAGTTATCAGAAGCTGAAGCCATGGGAGACAATGCCACATAATTGACATATGGCAGGGGCGATACCATCTGCATATACAAACCATTTAGGGAGGTCATGGAGATTAATTCAGGACCAACAAATGAAAGTTGATCAATAGTTACAACTCTTCCATCGTGAGGGAAAGATATCACATGAAAAAGAGTGGACACGATAGCTTTCATGGCATAGACATAATATTTCCCAAGGAGCAAAGCGAAATCCAAGGGATCTTGGACTACCATGACATCAATAAAGATAGTTTTCCCTCCCAAAGTTACAGGAAACCTAGGAAGGATCCTTAAAGGTTGATTGGTTTTTCTATTCAAAGATAACAAATTCTAGGTAACCGACGCGAGATGAGGAAAACCCAAAGCTTTCCAAGCAACAGAGGAAAAAATACTAACAGATGAACCTTCGTCTATCAGCGTCCGAGGAACGTCTCGACCACAAACCTATAATATAATCTTGAAAGGGATGTGAGAGGGAAGACGAGGTTCAGTTAGCACACCCAAATAAAAAATGATGGCCTCATTACTTGAAGGGGCTTACAGGAGAAGGAGGAATGCCCCCCAACATGGTAAAGTCTGTATCAACGAGAAAAATGTGGGCAGAATCAAGTTTACTCTCTAGCGGAAGAATAGGATCGACCAATGATGAGATCAGATTGACCACTTGAGTTTTATTCTCCAAGGGGAGAATGGGGTCGACGGGAGGAAATATATCGACCACTTGGGTTGCACTCTCTATCGGGAGAGTGGGATTGATCGAGGATGGGATTAGATCGACCACTTTGTCAACTGGTTCAACTAAGGACATGACCAAATTGACTGGATGATCAACCAGATTGACCGGCGAAGGGACCGGATTGATCATTCCATCAACTACAGGTGGGTCAAGAATTAGCTTGCGATAATCAACTGGAAGTTGAGGCTGTGAAACAGTCATGTCTTCCAGTAATTTCGAGGCTTCATTTATATGAGGGAAAAGGTGAGTTAGATGACTCCCTTTGCATAACATACATGGGAACTTGACTCTACTTTTCTTCTTCCCAACGGTATCCTGACTAGTTGACGGTAGGTCATCAGCATGTTGTTCATAGGCTGACGACATGGACTGGAAAGGAGCTATAGACCATGCTTTTATAACCTTGAATAAACCAGGGAAATCCTTAAGAATATGGCTACCCTTACAAATCCTACAAGGGTACTTGAGATTACGGGATGTTTGGGTGATCTTGGCATCATCAACACTCCTAGTAGGATTAACAATAACTGGTTGTTTTCCAACATGTCTGACAGAGGTTGGAATCTTAGACCCTTTTTTATTTTTCTTCTTCTTATTCTTTCTCTTCTTCTTCTTCTTATCCACCAAGTTACTAGCTTCATAGATTTCACTCAGCGAAGAAGATGAAATAGAAGAAGACCTTGTAAGTGAAGAAGGTGAAGAAGATATTACTGGTGAGGAAGGTGAAGGATCAACACGAGGTTGATGTTCTTGGGGGGAAGTGCTTATGACTGAAGCACTAACTGCATTCGGGATTACCTGAGTGGAAAACAACAATACCGGTAATCCAATTGTGAGACCTGGAAGTCTCAAAGTAGTGATGTGAGGAGGACCAATGTTTCCGTAAGAAGGAAAAATAAAATGTTCCTCTAGAGCAGGGGTTTCTTCATTGGTCATTCTAGGAATTGACTCCATAAATATAAATATCCAACCTAGATTCCGCTAGGGAAAATAAACAACACAGGCTAAAAATCTAGGAAGCAAGAAAACAAACAAAACCTTCTCACAATGAACAAACTAGTTGGTGATAAAATCCAACATCGCCGGAACAATGTAAGAAGGGTATGAGATAGAGCAGGTGGAAAAGTTACGTTGATGACCTGCTTAATAGACTTACACCCTGGTGCAAGCTCCCACACATAAACATGGGTATACCCTCCAAGGAGCCCGAGTGAGTTTAGCCAACGTCTATTCCAGGTACCATGAAGACTTGCCCCTCTATAGTCACCTCGTGTAAAGAATCTAAAGAGATAGGATACTAAGGTTACCAATTACGACAATGATTCCTGGGGAAACAGTCAACAGTCTGATCCACGTGCAAAGGCAGGGTATCTAGCCCGAAATCAACTCGAGAGGCTCCCACACATAATCATGGGTATACCCTCAAGTGACCCCCAATAATACGCGCAATCTCTACACCAAGATCGACAAAGAAGGGTGAGTAACTCTGCCAGTCCTAATGCGACCTTGTGACTGACCCTTTTGTTAGAAGGGCTTCCTATGAAAAAATGTAATAAATGGATTTAGCGCTCCCTAGATCAAGATTTTATGTTTGTTTACAACTTTGGAAATTTATCTTTCACACCTATTCCAAAGCCCTACAACTAATCTAACGTAAGTTTGCTACCAGAAAATATAAAAATGTCTAATCAATTTTTATAAACGCTTTTATTTTAAGGTTGTTGTTACTCAAAGGGAAAATGGCGTGGACTAAATGATGTTTTGACCGACTCTAAACAATGCAAATATTTCACTTCGATGAAAGCTATATTACGAGAAGGAGAAAACGTTTATCATTCCCAGATGCACAATGTCCCAAAATTGTTAAACTCATTAATAACAAGATCTTCAAGAAATGAGAAAAAGAGACTATACACCGATACACGATTCTTGGCCCCCCTCGGCCATGAGGGGGATTTTTTTTAAGAATTCAAGACCAAAAAATGCCAAAAATCATGCAATTTCTCTACTTCAAATGCAATGATGCCGACAATCTAATGTAAAACAAGATTTTTTTTTTTTTGTTTTAAAGATAGCTAAAAGAAATAACAAATCACTTCAAAACAAAAACAACCCAAACTAAGTTTCTCTTTTAACATGAATTATTCATAGAAAATAAGTGTTCTTTCACTAAACAATTCTAAAGAAAAACAATGCTTTGTAACTGAAATATACTCAAAACAAGAGACCAAATATTTCAACAGAAAACAAAGCAAAAACCAAGCAAAGAATGGATAAAATTAAATTCAAATACTGTCAAGAAGATTGTAATCATACTATAAACAAACCCAAAAATTCACCCCAAAACCATATTGAAGATCTGGGTAGGGAAAACCATCAAAAACGAATTTTTTTCCAAATCGTCGCAGGATGTAAGACTAACACATAACGATGATCCCTGATCATCGAAGGCTAGAGAACAAATACAGTGCGACGTCGCCACACTGTATCAAAATGGTAGGGTGCGTCGATCCTAGATCCCCACACTGTCCCTCAGAGCAGGGTGCTACGATCAAAGAAAATGGAAAAAATAAAAAGCATGAAGGTTTTTCCAGTGAAGTTTAATAGTTAGAGAGTCAAGCTCGATCTCCCAGTGACTCAGAAAATAGAACCCAAGCAATAAAGCAAGAAAACAAGACAAACTAGGAAAACAATCTGTTCCCTAGTATGGTCGCCAATTTTTTTATCGGGCTAATTGTTAAGTGCGGACACATATCAATCCCCCTAGCTTCACTACGAAACTAGAACACAACAAGACAGTATACTACTCTTTCCTTAGATTTCAATTATCAAATGAGAAATGGATCTAGAATATACCTTTTAAATATCGAAGATCCGACTTGGTCAGTGCAATCCAAGCTTCGTCATAAGGCTTATGGAGAAATATCTACGAAGGAACAAAAGCCAATGAAGACAAGAATAACAGAGCCTACTTGATATGAAACTATGTATGCAATCAAGGAATCATATAGTATGGAAAATTAACATTCATATAGGAAAGAAAAGTATATATGTATTAAATAATAAAAGAGAGATTACAACCAAATCCTTGATGTCGTAAGGTCCCTTCCAACTTTCCCTCGTTTCCCACACACTTCTGCTCCAAGCATTCTGAGACTATGGATATGAAAATCACTCACAATCTATCTTGAAAAAGCAAAGCTCAAAGCCAACATGCAAGCTCCAAAAAATCCAAGCTACAAAGCTCAATAACTCAATCAAGCTAGCCTTCTCCATGAGAGCTCCCCTCCTTTTATAAGTTGAAGAGGATAAGGTGAGGAGGTTAGGATGACCCCCCTAAATAAAAAGAGCGAGTAAGATCCAAACCAATTGGAGGCCACCTCACCATAGAAGCTTCTCCTTCTAGAACCATCGAGATGATGCTTGTTTTTCCCACATACGAAAATCGTCCCACCCTGTCCATAGGGAAGCTTGCAAAGACATCACAGTTCAACTTTAGAGAAGATGGTGATGATCAGGCATCGTCGCACCCTATGTATAGTGAAGCCTGGGACGATCTTTCTTAATATGTTTTTTACAAAGGAAAATGTGATTTCATCTCTCAGGAACATGACTTCTCCCTTCTCTCTTCAGGAATTCAGGCCACTGATCCTTCCTAAGACAAGAGATAGGTTTACATCATTAATGGTCATAGGGATGATGAAAATAATGTTTAACAATGCATTTTTATATTCCTTATGAAATATTTGGTATCCATCTAAATCCAACTCAAGGTTGAGGCTATCACAAATAGTGAAGGATATTCAATAAGGAAGTTGCATGCTAAAGGAGTTCCCTGTGGAGGAATTATGTGAAGAATCTATCAGGAGAACATAGTCACAACCTTCTTGATTGCTGAGAATTGAGCAGTGAGCTACAAGCTTGTATATATATATATATATATATATATATAAGAATTCTGGATTACATTTTGAAAAAACAAAACAAACATCATGTAATGAATAACATACTAATAATGAATCTTGACCATTTTGAAAACCAAATGGTAATGTGGAAGACGCACAGGCTCATGATTCATTATGGACAAAAGGATTTGTTATTAAAGCATGCTGAAGTATCCTAAGAGTTAGGATGAGCCTAACTGAGGATGCTCAAAGAAAAGAGAATAAAGATCACAATAAGAAGTAGATTGCATAAGTAAAGGGGGATAAAAGGAGGAACACTTTTCTCACCCTAAGAACCATGAATTGTGTAACATGGCCATAGTATTAAAAGGATGTGAGGCCTTAGAGATAACTCAACTAGGCTGGAAAGTCCCAGGCGGTGTAGAAAGGAATTGGAGTTGTTGAGGAAGACAGTTGCCAATGATGGGAAACCTCAATCAGAGGATGACCATGATAAGGTTGCAGTCGAAAATATTGTTGACAAGGCTATAAAAGTCTCCATAAAGAACTGCTGATGAGGTAAAAATCAGAAAGAGGGTGCTAGCAGCCAAGAACCAGTGTAAAAATTTTCATGCCTGTGTGGAACAAGGTATGAAGGGATTTGGTAAGAACCCCTTCTGAAATATTGTCTTAATGTTATGTATGAACCTTTGAAAGGCAGTTGTATGGCTTGGATACCCAAGAAGGGTGTGATTCAGGAAGGATAACTTGAGTGATGGAGGTGTGAACCTCTAGTATTAAAGATTGTTTGTATTCCTTAGAAGAATTCATGAACTGATATGTCATGAATGCATTGACCAATCAAGGAGTGATAAAAGACATTCATGTGAAACCTTGAGTTTCATGAATGATGATTTAAGGTTGTGATCGATTCAGAGAAGAAAATATGGTTCTGCTAAAATAATAATTATGGACAAAGAATCCATATGGTAATAATTTGGTTGAATTCCATTTCACCTTGGTGAGAGTGCCTAACCTAAAAAATGATAATCTGAACTTGATGCAAGGGCACATTATGTGTGAATGTGACCATGAACATTGGCACATTGATTAAATTCACTTAATGTTGAATTGCATATGGAAAGGTTGATATACTAAACTAATGCGTATGTAAGGAATGAAATTTCCTTTTTCTTTATATCATCCAATAGATAAACGTGATTTGATTGTTAGCATGCACCATTTAAGAATTGTTTGTAATGACGTTATAAAGGTGCAACGAAAATATATGTGCATGGGAAACTAACAATTTGTTTGGTTGATTGAAGTTGAAAGTGCAGGAAGAAAAGAGTCTTGGATATGGTTGTGTTATAAGTCCATAAGGAAGACTAATTACCTGGTGAGCCAAACCACAAGAATGACATTTTCTTTGAAGCAAATGCATTTGATTGTTAGTGTGCACAGTCCTAAAATTGTTTGTGAACCACTGCAAGTGTGCAATGAACATATAATGTGCATGAGAACTAACAATTTGTTTGGATGAGGAATGTCAAAATTGCAGGGAACAAAGGGTCTTGGATATGGAAGTGTTTTAATCCCATAAGGAAGACCAAAATTGCCTGCTGATCCAAACTGCTATGGGAAGAAAAGTTCCATAATTGGTGAATCTAGTTCCGTGTGGAACATATATGAAAATAAATGAGGAAATTGGAAAATATATGGGTGACAGAATTGCAATAAAATTATGAAATTTAGAATTTATTACAATGTCTCATGAAATTCTGTATACATGTGATACAGGTGAGAAGAAAAGATCTATCCAGAAAGGAAAATGAAGGCTATCAAGATGAAAAGAATGAAGAATGGTTATTGTTGAGCCATGAGAACCCTGTGGTAAGTCATTATCGCTTGAAATATGTTGTGTTTAGGTAACACAAGCCGGAGGGATGCCTCGACTGTAAGGCTCAATAAAGTATCTAGAACTCTTCTTGTGTGAGAAAGCCTTGGCAAGGAAAAATGGATCACCTGAAGAACTGCATAGTAGAGAAGGGGATGCCTGAGCTTAGGCCTAGAGGGTGAGTGACCATGAGGAAGAGGCAACTTTGATAATTATTGTAAACTATTGATTGGGATCATGCACACAATGGATATATCAAGAAAAAACAATGAGCCTGGATAACAAGACAACCATGTGGATACAAATCCACAAACTGTGTAGATGAGTATTGTGCTAAATTGTAAATTTTTCCTCTTGAATTTGAACAACAGTAAAATGTTGCCGCATAAGATTATGATTAATGTTCTTATTGTCCAAGAAGTATTGAAGGCAGGTGACGAAGTTCAAGACTTATGAAGTAGCTGAATAAGAAAGGAATGAAAGCTGTTACTGAGAAAGAACATCGAGGACAGTGTTCCTTTTAAGGGGGAGGGGATTGTAACACCCATGTTTCTCCCAACTTGTAATTAATCATTAATTAGGATTACCATGTTGTGGCATGGGAATCGTGTAAATGTATTATTGTTTGAATAGCCAAACAACTCATTATGGGGGTGAAGCCTTGAAAGTACTAGCCATGATATCACTAGAGGAAGGAATGTGAAAACTATAAGAGAGAGTTCATTATATTGAATGACCATAAATTTCCCTTGCTGAGGATAACAAACCTCCTTCGTATCCCAAGGAGAGATATCAGTTAATGAAGAAAGGACCGCTGGTTGAATCGTCAACCACCCCCATGAATGGAAGCATGGTCTAGATGATGAATGTCAGCTTGAAGTACCATAGGGTCTTACAGACCCAGACTGACCCGAGATTTCCTTCTGGAAGAAGGAACATGATAGGAGGGATGTGCGTGCAAGGCACGTAAGGAAATAAAGAGAAGAGGGGGGAACACGAGAAGCTCTCCAGCTGAGAATGAGCAGAAGGTCGTGAGCTTGATGCTGAGGAAGAATTTGATAAACCTCGTCGAGGCCGTAATAGAGGGAGAAATCCCTAAGATTTTGCAGAGAACGGGACCTGAGTAGAAGACTGCGAGCTTGATGCTAAGGAAGTATCTGATAAACCGGGATGTGTGTTAGTATATCATTAAATCCATAGGAAAGCCACTCCAGAGGATTTGAATCTTGGTGCTTCGAAAATCCCTGAAGCTAGGAGTAACGGAGAGGATCTCAACCGTCTGTTGTTTGGGGATGCATGGCAGGCGATCTGTTACTTCAGAGGATTTCACTTCGAAGGTTTGCGGTTGTGAGTACTTGGGAAATTTCCAAAGCATTGGAGCCCGACATTTCTATGGGTCGTTGATCTAGAAAGGGAGAAGTGACTGTTGATCTCTCTCACGTCATTTTAGAACTTTGCCAATTCAAAGTTCAAAATAATTGGCGAGTGGTGAAGTGAAAACGCCCGTAGCTCGAATATCTGAAGCACTAAACTAGGCGCATGCTTTCTTGGCGTCTGGTCATAATCCACGGTCGTATGCGATTGGAGACGAAGGGAAGGGGCTAGGCTTGGAACTTAAATCTAAAGGACGAACGATGAATTCCCTACTAGCCTATGAGTTAGCTGAGGATCAATCCTAGTCGTTGGATTGGTTGGTGGATGAATCTCCACCATAGATTTAGGAATGCTGGAAGATTTGAGATATCAAAGAGCTTGGGATGGAGATTATTGAGTTGGATCCACATGAAAGCCATGTGGTCTCGACCAATGAACACCTGAGGGATTTGGGAGAGGTATATTCACTAGTTCTGAGCTCAGTTTTGAGCATGGAGATCATGGTTGGAAGGCTCTGGACGAGCCAAATGCGATAGAGACCTCGAATGGAGGATTGGAGATAGTTAAGGAAAACAAAATTATGGTGCCCCACCTCTTAAAATAACACTTAGGGGTCGGGTGTGTTACACCCACATGTCAGATGAAGAAGATAAAACTTGAAAGGCCTTGAATATGACTTAGATGATGTATCATAGCCCCCACATGCCAAACGTTTTTCCTAGGAGAGGAAAAACATCTCCTTTTTGAGCATGACATCACTTAGGGGGTTAGGGTTTTGTGGCCACTCATTGACACATTGACATTTTGAGGAGGAGGAGATATTCACCATGATGAGATTTCCTAGATGCTTGACATGTGGTCTTTCGATGCCTACCCATGCTTCTCCAACACCAACGACTTCTTCTAAGTGGAAGAACGTCCCCTAAAGGGGAGATGTCCATGTAAGTTAGGGTTTTACTTGTGCAAAAGTGAAATTTTAAATAAATTAGTTAATATTACTTTGTTAAAGGGGGGCAAGATTAGGGTTGTTGACCCCTAGTCTTTTTTTTTACCACTAAATATGTGGACAAGTCACCTTGGTGACATTTTGTATAAATAAGAGATCATAAGATCTCATTTTAACATAACTCTTCCTCTTGTGAGAAGTATTGGTCTGAAATTTTCACTACACTTGGATTGCTTTTCATCTTGTGCGATGGAATAATGTTTTTTCGTTATGGTGTGATGATGATGATGTTGTGCTATCTCTAGAAGGTCATTCTCTTGCTTTTGTGGGGGTTTACTTTGGCATGTTATTTCTTTTTATTGAATGGTATGGTCTCTTTAATTTGTTATTATCATTTATAACTCAATATTTGGTTGTTTTGGCCAAGGCTAGATAAGGAGTATAAGGATATACACCCATATCCTAGTTTCCACCATAATTGCTAAGATTTTAAGGTTATTTTGCAAGGGTTTAGTTGAGGAAGTAAGAGGATTTACACCCCTCATATTCAAACCCTAGCTAAGATACTTGTCTTGGGAAGTAAGAGGATTTACACCCTCAAGGATTTAGTAACCCTAGATCTTTATTTTTGACCCCATTAACCCATAACTAAAGGCACTAGTCTTGCATTGGAGAAACAAAATCATTTCTTTGGGAAACGTGAAATTTTGTCTTTTGAATGATCTCTTGCTTGGAGTTGGTTTGCCACATTGAGAGGAATATTCCCCTACTAGGAGTCCCCTCTCTCCCACTATTTTTCTTTCTGTTACAAACCATAACCTACAACCATTAGGGCTGATCTAACCTAGATAAATGACTAACCATAATTCCTAAACTAACCCTAGACTAGCTCCTAAATTTCGATCACTAACTCTATTAACTAGGGTGCATATTTTGGGATAATTTTTGGAATATTTTGGTGGTGTAACTTGCTTATATAAATGACTGAAAAATACAACCATAAGGGTGGAATTTTCTGCAGAAAATACATGTTACAACAACTTTCTTTATTTAGCCTCAAAGTACCATTTTTTCAGTCATAATTGATTGCCTAATTCAATGATAAAATCATTGGTTAATATTAGGATTTTATATGTTGATTTAGATGTCTTATTTTATAATATAAATTGTTATCCATTGCAGCAAATTAGGGACAACAAGCTTAAATTGATGATCCACACTAACATATATCATTGCAAGTTGGATTTTCTTGTGTCTCGAGCAGGTGCAATCATCCAGAGAAGTACTACACCTTTGGGGAAACAATCACTTGAATTACAAGGAATCTCTTTCCACTTCTCATTCCACTTAGACTTCACTTCTAGGGGTTCCACTTCCATATCCATTCATCTACATCTCATTCCCCCTAGGGTCACCGAGATTGCCTCCCTAGAGTGACCTAGTCACCCTTGAAGTGTGGGACCTACATTGAAGTGACATTGGGTGTAGGATTTTCAAGTTGTGGAACTTGATTTTTTGGTTGGGTTGGGATTTTCCCAACCTATATCTTGTGCTATAACAGGGCCAAGGTTTTAAAAATGATAGTCGACAAAAAGAAAATGGACATGCAACCCTAACCCTAAAAATAGAGAGAGAAGAACGGGCTTGGGGAATACTTGGATGGTATAATGTGGACAGTCATGATAGGTTGGGGGGAAGATAGTTCTCAATTTCATTGAATGGGCATTAGGAAACTCTTTTTTTCTTCTTGGGCACTCGAAAGAACAATAATAAAAATTATGAAGAGGGTATTTCCTTTTATAATTGTTTAGTACATTTAATACGATCAGGGAAGGTTTCAATACCTTTACCAGAGGTGATGCTAAAAAGGTTCCCATTTTCATCGGAGGCATTAGTGGGAATTCCTCCCATATGCACCGAAAGAAATCATGGGAAAGTATCCAGTGTATACCGGAGGAATTGACACGAAGTGTGCTAGTGAGTGTCAGAGGAGAAGACATGAACTACTTTTGTTTGATCAGAGGAGTTTGTAAGAACTCCAATGAAACTAGAGGAGTTGGAATTAAGTCAACCGATGGTGAAAACAATGTTTCAGAGGAGTTTAAGGGAATTTATCCAATGAGAACCAGAGAACTTGAGGGGAACACCTCCAGTGTACACTGAAGGAGTTTATAGTAACTTGTCCAATGACCAAAATCTATTTTCAAAATTTTCCTAAGTACCAAGAACAAAGATGTAATTTCAGCCAAAATAAGAAAATTAAAGAGGCCTTCCTAGAGAGAGGGGTAACCACGATCAATATTTAAGGAACATTTCAAGTCGATAATTTTTTATAGAGGAGAGAAGGAAGCTCCATTTTCTTGGAGAGAGGCTTTACAAGTAAATATACAAGAAAAAGGAGGTTGTTAATGTCTAGCACAACAAGCGCCAATCTTAGTATTTCCAGATTGGACAAAGATATTTCGTGTTCATGTCGATGCATCGTCCATTTCCCTCAATTTCATGCTTGCACAACCCGATGAATGGAACATTGATAATCCAATCTACTTTGCTAGCTACAAGTTGTCTGATTTTGAAAAAAAATTATACCACAACGGAATGTGAGGGCCTGGCTATGGTATATGCATTTCATAAGTTTCGACACTACTTATTAGGCACCTCATTCAAATTATTTACATACCATTCAATGCTAAAATATTTGGTCAACAAGTCATTTTTTGGGGGAGAATATGCCGATGGTTGTTTCTCTTCCAGGAGTTTTATTTTGAAGTAGTTGTGAAATCAGGAAAACACAATGTCGGTTCATACCACCTTTCAAGGATCGAGTCCAAGGAAGCAAGTTGCATCTTAGAAGATGAACTTCCTTATGCCTAGCTTTCCAGAGTTGAGGTAGTGAAAAATAAATTTGTTGATATTATAGTGTACCTCATAGAAAGACAAGCACCGACCATTTACACACAGACAGAACGTCACCAACTAGTGACCCGTAGTGTCGATTATTAGCTGATTGTCAGACACTTGTACAATCTTGGCGCCAACAAAATTCTTCACAGGTGTGTCTTAGATCATGAATGGGCCATGATCATGTATGAGGCTCATGAAGGCCTTGCAGGGGGATGTAACTATTGTAAAGAAACAACGCATAGGGTATCATTTCTAGGTTTATGGTGGTCGTCAGTATTTGCAAATGCTAAGGAATATTGCAAGTAGTGCGATGCTTGCCAACGAACTGGGAAACCTTGTCAATGAGATGAAATGCCCTTATTCTCAATCACATCATTAGAACCATTTTCCAAGTGGGATATTGACTTCGTGGGACCAATTATTCCCCCGGTGCATTAGGTCGTATATTATTACTACCATAGAATATTTGACACACTAGTTAGAAGTTGTGTCAGCCAAATATTTCACTGCATAAATGGTCGCACACTTCATATTTGAGAATGTGATCACAAGGTTTGGTTGTCCAAAATTTTTAATGAGCGATCAAGGAACACACTTATTGAACACCACTATCTGCATGATCACTCTAGAATTTATGACCCATCACCAAAAAAATCACCCTGTATCACCCACACGCTAATGGTACAATTGAAGCATTCAATAACATTCTAGAGCATGCCCTAACCAGGGTTTGTAATGTGCAGTGCGACGACTGGGATAAGCATATTCCATTAGTACTATGGGATTATAGAATGACGTGTAAGTGGTTGACTAAGAACACACCCTTTAGGTTGGTCTATGGAGAGGAGGCCATCCTACCATTAGAGTTCATTGTTATGATTTTGTGGATTTCCCTTGCTGCATAGATGTTTGATGAACAATCACTTCAGCAACAATCGGATGACCTTATGGAACTAGAAGAGGACTGACTCATAGCAGGTTACAACCAATTGGTTAAAAATCATAGACAAAAATCATGGCACGACTATAAAATTTGGTACAAAATTCTACAACTAAGTTCTTTGGTGGTACTCTATTACAATAAGTTCCTCAAACACCCAGAAAAGTTGTGCATGCACCGGCTAGGCCAATTTCACCTTGTATATATTAGTGAAGCAGGAGCAGGGAAGTTGGCTACACTACAGGTTTAGCTACTCAAAGGGCTCATCAATGGAAGTTGGTCGAAGGTGTATTACAACCCCTAAGGGTCAAATGCACCCTGAATTATCATCCCTGTAGGAGTTCGTGTAGCGTAGGATTTAGATAGATAGGTTTAAGGTAGGTATTATTACACTGTCATTAGTGGGTTGAGAAAAGGTCTCCTCACATAGGATGATAAGACAAGATGATAGGTTCATAGATTTTGCAGATCTGGGCTAGTGAGAGAAGTAATGAGTAGAGTACAAGGTACCAGACAGGACAATGGGTTCGCACAGAAGAAGTACGAGATACATGGTGGTTAGAAGCACTAAAGGGTCAGGCAATCTAATTCATCCAAATCACACAGGTACATGGGATATGAAAATTTATGATTCCACCCTCATATTGACACATAGGATATATGATGGATTGGTACTATTAGCATTCATGCCAATGAAAACCCCTAGGGATTGGAGTGAATTAATACAACAATCTCATAGTTCAACAACAACTTAAATTCAACGAAATAATAACACATGATCTATGCATCTTTCTTGGTTATTTATATCTCCCTCTACCCATAGTATTTCATTCACTAACAATCGATGATCACTCACAACTAGTCTCACTCGCAGTCCTGAATCAATCGTTTCAGATGTTTTTCAGCCGCTAAGCAAAAATTATAGCATAAATTGTAGTTTCATAGCGAAGTCCTAGGGACCATGGCCCCTCCTAGAAAGTGAATGGTATCATAGAGCTCCTATTCCACCTAGGTGGCTCAAATTCCTACGATTCCCTTCTCACGCTGGTTACAGTTTCAAGTGCAACTGCTAGGAGGGGACCTAGCCTACAATTCACCCACAACATGATGTTAGTTGCTAAATAGTTCCATGAAATATGCTTTGAAGATTTTGCTGTGGGATAGATATTCAAGATGAGAGGTGGTACTCATGTCTCCATGGATTAACACATTTGTTGACGTCGACAATCTAGTTCTTCGAGTTTCCCCCTCTATCAGTTTCGTTTGTTTTTTTATTCCTCACTATAACAAGTGTGAGAGGGACAAGAAGAAGACAATGGTCATGGTATATGGAGCTGTCACCTCGTGTCAAACCTTGGCAGGTGCCAGGGTGGTTTGGTCAAGTCTTGGTCCGTGGAGGAGGGCTTTGGCTTGCATATTTCTTGTAGTATTGGACTGCATGCTTCCATACATCTACTTTTCACCAGTCAAGACTGATATTGATGGAGGAGAGGTGGGGATTGTGTAGGAATGAAATACGAATTCACCATTAACCTTTGGGGATGCTCAACTCATTCCAATACCTATGTCGAGCTGCACCCACAACCCATATCGATGATTTTCCCTTAATCAAGCACTATGCAGACATCCCAGTTAGTCTGATTCAATCATCGACCACTTCAATATGGAAACCTATTGATGCAAAATCGTTGTTAGCTCGAGGATGAGCCAACTAATAGTGTTGGGGGCCTATTGGCACACAAGGTTTTGGGAAAGTTGCGTGCACATGCCACAAACCAATACAGTGTGAACTCCCATGAAGATACACTACGTGGCACTAGGAAGGATAAGTTTCAACCCCATCCAAAGGAAGATTGTGCACACCAACCTAGTTTTGTACTATGTGTGATAATCTCTAAATCCTACGCTAAAACTATGTGGGATAATCTCTAGAATGTCCAGAAAAGACAAGGGAAAGAGAAGATTAGAATGTGGCCAAAGATGCTAAAACTTTTGAAGGATAAATTTATGTCTTTATATTATTAGCAAAGGCTTTTTAGTGAGTATAGGAATCTAAAATAGAATCAGTTATCCATAACTGCATTTACTGAAGAATTTTTAAGGATGAAAATCATGACTGGTTTGCAAGAGGATGATGAGCATGCAATAAAAAGATACATCAATACCCTCACTAGTACATTTGGGTAAAATTCTGACGGTGCATTCGACGCAATTGCCACTTTATAATATTGTCGGGAGAATGATAAGAAGCGGACCCCCTCAAACGTTGTTTCACATGACGTTGTTTTTCCGATGCCATAGATATCATCTATGTTGCGATGTTTCATGCGGACACGTGTCATCTCAGATTTGACTGTCTAAACCCCATATAGCCATCTCTATAGCGACGCTACAGACATCGGAATTTCAACATCCCATTTTGTCGGTCTCCACTACGTGGACACCATGGGAGAGATGTTATGGATGTCGGAAGACCGACAGATGGTAACGTCGGTGGAGCGACGGTCAACTATTTATCAACGACATGCATGCCATGGGAGTGACGTTATGGACGTTGGAAGACCGATGTATGGTAACGTCGATGGAATGATGACAACTATATATCAAATACACGAACTCCATGGGAGCGACGTTATGGACGTCGGAATATTGATGTATGGTAACGTTGGTGGAGCGACAGTCAGCTATATATCAACAACAAGGACGCCATGGGAGAGACATTATGGACATCGAAAGTCTGACGACCTGTAGGTGTTTAAAAACAAAAATGGCCTCTTGCCCTTCCAACAAACCTATTAGAGCTTCTGTAAGCTAGAACCAAGGGCCAATCTCCTTAAGAACTTCCATTGGACCATAGTCTTCACAATCCATATCAATGGATTGTGTGGAGAACCTTACACTTCTTGAGAGGATCCAACAAGAGTATGACCAGGATTTGAGGAGAGAGACCTAACCAACCTCTAAATATCACCTTCAAGATTCAAGATCCTTAAGCTCAACCTCTTGTAGCTTTGTTCTACCTATGAAGAAGCACTTTCTATTTTCTTGTTCAGAAGGGCTATCATTTTGACTTACTCTGCTTGCAACTATAATAAGAACATGGAAATGATATTAGAGACTGTCTCAACAACATTGACTAAGAACCCTTCTTCAAATAGAAATTCACACCGAGTCTTCAAAATGTGATAAGAGATGATCATATTAACAACAATCATACTGAATATCTTATCAATAGGGATTCCTAGACCTATAATCCCTTCCTTCCAACTATTAGCCACTATACAGGCATATACCTTTGATATAGCTTTACACCAAATATCTTGAGTAATTTGATAGAACCAAAGCATGTGTAGTGTGGTCTCCTTAACAAAACAAAAAGGACAGTTACCATCCCCTAAGTTATACTTTTTGAGTCTTTCACAAGAGGTTAAGACTCCTTATAGGATGCCCCATATAAACACCTTCAACTTGTTGTGATAAGAGACTATTTTAAGCTCTATGAAGAGCAATTATCCCTCTTTCCAGTCAAGAGAGATAGGCCATCTATTATTCAGCCTATTATACATGTCATCATCAATACAAGGATGAAGAGCATGATACTAACTTTCAATAGAAGGACTATCAAGGGGGAACTCCTTTTCCTAACACTAGTCTTGTAGTCTTTGTTGACACTGAGAGGGGGGTGAATCAGTATCAAGTACAATTTAAAACCTTTTTCAACTTATACTTAAACCATTCAACTATATCCAATGAGAAATGAACAACAGTATAAGAGTTACACCAATATACCACAATACACCATGCAC
>JASDQU010221371.1:20603-31955 GCA_032191745.1 Picea mariana
AGAACCTATAAAGATGATAGAATGGTGTGGGTGGAGTGTTTCATCTCCGAGACCAAGCTTGGAACAAGGTGAGTGGAATATTTCACCATTGAGTTGTTCTCTAGGGTTTGTAATCTCAAAACCCTAAAAAATGTTTGTTCAAGAGCCCAATAACCAAATGCAATAATATCCAATCTCAATGAGAGGTGCACCCTAGGCTTTCCTTTATACTTCTTTTATGTTTCTTTGTTGAGTTAAGTTAACCCCTAGGGTCAAATCCTAACTCAACCTCAAGCGCTCTATTCTTTCATTGAGTTACTCTTTTACCCTTTTCACCTTTTTCCAAGTCAACTTCAAAATATAACATTGAGTTAGCTGACCTTTCCCCATGCTGCATGAGACTATGGTTTAGTGGGGATGTCTAGACCACTAAGTCTTCCCAAACCTCTTCATCAAGAGGTGGGGGACATTACAGTATGTCCCTAGTGTGCATCCCCCACACAAGGCTCCTCGATTATATCTGAAACACCACTGATATCGTCATGTGTCATGGCTATCAAGCGTGTCTAAAAATATGACAAATGTGTCACGATCATCATAGGAAGCTCCTCAGGTATAGGTGCTAACACATGTGAATTCCTACTAGTGTCACGACTATGCTGAAGTGTAAGGTCATGAAAACTATGTGATATGACTATTGAAGAATAGGTGCTATCATCTTGTCCATACCATTGTCCCTCCAATATGAAAGGGTCACTATCCTCCTCTAACTGCTCTAAATATGAATCTATGGTTGCATCCCCATGCATCTTCTCAGCCTCACTATCATAGTGCACCTCAATAATGTGTTTCTTACCTTTACCCCTACATCTATGATCTGGTTCCCAAGGCACCTTGGAACTGTAGCAAAGTTTCGTGCTCCTAATGGGTGTGGGGTTAATCTGTGCTTCCCTTCATCTAGTTGTTCTGGATCTGTATCCCTCTGTTATGTTGACCCAAAATGTAACCTCATATTTTCTCCACCTAGGATTGTTTATGGATAAAACTATTCGAATGTTACTTGAGCCCTAAACCCTTCACTAAGGGTGTAGTATTCCCATTCACAACATACAGTCTCTCTAGCAAAGTCCTTAGTATCCATATCCATTGTATTTCTACATGTGATAATCCCCACTGGCTGGGAGGATCAACACTTTGATACCACTGTAATGTTCCCAAGCCAAGATGCCAAGAACCTTGCGTTTTTTATGTGATTTTTAAACGTTTTCTGGTTGTGGCATTTTTTTAAACACTTTGTAGTCTTAGGTCTCATTAGTTGCGTTAGGGTTTATACTGATGGTTGTTATGTGTGTTTGCAGCAACAATAAACATAAATATAGAAAGGGAAAATACCTCAACATTATGCAATATCAATCAATACAATAGATGACCCAAAAACACCTCAAATCTGATACTATTCATAATAGAAGAAAACCTTGATATAATGGATCTGCAGATCTGGTACAATATAGCTAATAACTAGCATCAATATGAAGAAAACCCTCAAGAAAGATATATAAGAGAAGATACAAGCCTCCAAAGGCCACAAGGCTACAATAGATGAATACAAGATGAGATCTCTACCTCCTGAAGTGCCAAACCCCAAACTGAATAAGTTACTCCCTGCTGGAAAGATGAATACACCCAAAATTCGACCATGTTTCTAGACACCTCCAAACACTCTAAAAATGGTTAGAGGTGTATATCGAGACAATACCAAATCACTGGTGAAGTCTCAAGATAAATGGTGAAGGTATGACCCTCCAAGTAAACAATCCCCTAATTGGCTTGCACCCTCCTAGATGATTGAAGACCCCATAATTTGACCTCTATGAAGATGGCCTCAAAACCCTCTAAAAAAGATACCAAACTGTATATCAGGCCACTGGAAACCCCCTAGTAGAGTCTCGAGCTGAATGATAGAGATCAGACCCTACAAATGACTAGATCCTCAATCAATGGTGTGCCCTCCTCTCTTTGAACATGTACTGAGCTCCAATAAATAAGATAACTGAGAAACCTCCTCTGGAACAGGGTAGAAAGGGTGCCCTAGGCCATATGAATAATACCCAGAAGTCTATTTTCTCTGAATCCTTCTCCTATGCTTGGAACGAGCTCCTCTCCTCAAGATGGTTCCCCCTCCTGTTGGAAACCCTCCTGAAGCTGCACCCTAGCTCTCTCTGAACCTGTAGCTAATGTAGAACCCCTATGAAGCTGAGTAGATCTGATGTAGAATGGTGAGGGAGGAATATTTCACCTCCCTGACCAAGCTTGTACCAGGTTGGGTGGGATATTTCACCACCGAGATGATATCTAGGGTTTGTTAAGTCAAAACCCTCAAAACCCCCAAGTGCATGGGCTCACAAGCAAGAAGCTAGATATCAAAATGATAAACAACATAATGAGAGAATAAAGGCCCCTATCTCTCTTTTATCCTCCCTTCTCACCTTGTCTCTCCAAAGTGACTTTTACTTTATTTAATTATTAATTAATTAATTAAATCACTTTAATTAATTAATTAACCATTTTACCTCTGAAAAGTACCTTATCTCTCCTTGTGTCTTCCCTGGCCACTGAAATTCACTTCTCATCATCCTATCCTATAGTTTTTTTCCTCGTGATTCCAATGAGCTATTACACTAAGAGGTTCCTCCAATTATTCTTCCCAATATGACCTTCTTAGTGAATTTAATTAACATATAGCCCAAAATAACTCAAAATCATGGAAATCGTCGGAATGCAACAGAACCAATGACAAGATATGTGGAATGGATCATGATGATGAAATAAGATGAGCGATGCAAGATGAACCCCAAAATACCCCTCAATATCCTTTGTACTCGTTGTAACCTCCATCAGGTTACTCTGGTCATCATAACACTCTGTAATATAATGATGTCCCAAAGTGGGGACATTACACGTGATTTGACCCTCCGGTGAGTAAATGAACCAAGAGGTGGAAGCCATGTTTCATGTTTGATGACTGGCACCATCTACGAATCATAAGTAAAGTAAAGACTTCATTGACATCTTCTAGCCAAGGTAAAACTTGATAAGAAATCCGATGACAGAAAGAAAAATCTATATATACACTAGGATACATTGGTATACAAAGAGTCACACCCAATATTGAAGGCTCAAGCATAATATCTTGTAAGGTAGAAGCCATTTGTGGGATCATATAGCATATTCCCTTCATAATCCTCCAATTCATAGGCTCCTTTCTATAAAACAGGTCGCACGATATAAGGATCGTGCCACATGGGGTTGAACTTGCCTGCACCCAACAACTCTTTGGCTTGGTCATACAGGAGGACCAAGTCACCCTAAACGTACTTCCTAGGACAAATAGAACTATCATACTGAATGTTAACACTTCGTTTATTTGCTTCGATATCCGTAGAGGCACACTGCTCATCTAGATTCTCTAGGTGCACAAGGTGTTCTTCAAGATTGGATGTGTAACGTAGGAGCTCAATTGCCAGTTTGAGGGAAGGTATTTCATTTTTAATCGAAAGGATCAACTCCATGCCATGTACTAACTAAAAAGGAGAAAAACCAGTGTAAGTATTAACTGAGGTTTGATATTCCCAAAGCGCGGGGTAAAGCATTAGATTCCAATCAGAATTACTATGGTTGATAGTTTTTTGCATGGTATTGAGATATTTATTCACCGCCTCTACTTGTCTATTTTTCTAGGGATAATAAGGGGAAGAATGATCGTTCTTAAACCCCAGTTTTGATGTTAACTCCTTCATCATTTCATTATGAAAGTGACTACCATGATCAATGACAATCTCCTTTGGGATTCAGAACCGGGCTATAATTTGGTTGAATACGAAGAATGTTGTAATATTACCATCAAATTTAATGGTAGGCATGGCCTATTCCCATTTAGTGAAGTAATTCAAAACCAAAATAATATGTTGATTCCCTCGAGCTGAAGTTGGGCTATTGTCTACAAAATCTACCCCCCACTTGGTGGAGGAACCGACGGTGATGACTGGGTGAAGCGGGGATGAATGCGAGCACATATTCTAAGCGAACACCTGGCAAGGGTGACACTTCTTGACCTCTTCAACAAAATATTTAAAAATCTACAACCAAAAATAATTGGCTCACAAAATGTTTTGGGATGTCGCAAGCCCAGATAGATGACTGCCACAAGCCCTACTATGACAGTCATTGATAACCAACTCATCCTCCTCGTGAGTCAAGAAACGATGCAAAATATTATCTACTCCTCGACGATACAAAGTGTCATCAATGATAAGGTATTTTTGAGCTTGATGACGTATATTTCATCGATCATCTCATGATAGATGTTGGGATAGCTTCAAGGTTTGAACATAAACTATAATGTATCCATACAAAGGGTCCGGAGATGAGATAATAAAAATATGTTCATCCACGAATGAATCATCGTGAATAACTTCCTCATATAGCCAAGGGAAGTTCAATATCAACTCGGAAAAAACTAGCGATTTCTTAGACTTCACCGAAGCAAAATCGAGATCAAATTATTGCAAAATAACAATCCACTTATTGTATTTTCCCCCTATGATACGCTTGGTAAGGATGTATTGAAATGGATTGATATTTTCAACTACAGTAATTTTTTAAAATAATATATAATTTTGTAATCTTTGGACTGCATGTACGGTGTCCAAGGATAGCTTCTCGATGTGAGAGTACTTAATTTCAGGACCAACTAAATTTTGACTAAGATAGTAGACAATGTGTTTATTTCCCTTCAGACGTAGTGAGATAAAGAAAATAGTCCGTACTGTAGTCTAGATGCTTCAACAAAGGCATCGATACCAAGGATTTCTTAAGAGCATCGAAGGATTCCTAGGCTCGTTGATCCCATATAAACAGAGCATCCTTCTTGAAAAGATGCATGAAACCCTTAGTTAAATTGGCATAGTTCACTATGAATCAACACAAGAAGTTATCCTTCCCCTATAAACACTGAAGTTTTCGAATGTTGCACGGGGGAGGCAATCAAAGTATTACTCGAAATTCATAGGATCCACCATGATCCCATGATTAGATACTAAGAATCCTAAGAGACGACCAGACCTAATGCAAAAGATGCACTTGTGAGGGTTCAAATGGATGTGATAATAATGAAATTTATCAAATACTAATCGAAGGTGAGTGGAGTGATATACTCTCTTGTGAGAGTGAGCAACGAGATCATCGAGGTAAGCTTCAAAAATATGTTTGAGATCGTGAAAAGAAAAGGTCATGGTGCGTTGGAAGGTTTCTCCGACATTTTTAAGGCTGAAAGGCATTTTTCGGTATGAAAAATTACCCTAAGGACAAATAAACGTCATCTTTTTTTGATCCTTGGGTTTGATTTAAATTTGATTATATCCTAAAAATTTGTCCATAAAAGAAAAAACTTCGCTTCCCGCACACTCATCGAGAATCTAGTCAATGAAAGGATTCGGGAAGTTGTCTTTAGGAAAATCCTTGTTCGGGTCTTGAAAATCAATACACACACAGTTGGTTTCTTGTTTATTATTCATAGGAATGTGTTTGGACATCCATTCGGTCAAGGGAACTGGGTAAATGAAACCAACATTTAGTAGCTTCTCTACCTCTGTCTTAATAGTAGGGGCCTTCCTAGGATTGAGATCTCTAAGACATTGTCAAATAGTTCTAGCATCTGGATAAGTCTTGATCTCATGTTAGAAAATATTGGGGTTGGTCCCTGACATCTCTTCATATGACCAAGCCAATACGTCAAAACATTCTTTGAAGAGATTGGTGTAAATCTGAATTTTTTCAAGCGAACAATCTACATCGATATATACATTTTCAATTTTTCCATGAATTTGAGAGATGTTTATTGTGATGGTAGGAGAAATATTTTCCATGTTTCCTTCGGCATAAACACCATGCATATCTATTGGAACCACAACATGACTGACCATATCACTCAAGGTAGATCTAAAATTGTCCTGTTTGATCCTAACAAGTTCTGGGAGGAATAAAAGCGATGATGCATATTGTCCCAAGGCCTATTGGGACCATTCAAAGACTCTAAGATGTCTTCTTCTGAAGGTAAAGTATCTTCAAGGAAATAGTGAGAACAAGATGATTGGGTGGCCCATACGGGCTCTAGAATGAGATCCTCCTCGTCCTTCTGTAAGGAGAAAGGATCTGGGTCAGCAGTATTGTTAAGAATATCTTGATACATAAACCTTTGTTGTTGACAGTGGCATTTCCATTCCAATGTGTGATTGGCCTTCGCACGACATAGTCGAGGAAGGTAGGGTCCAAGGTTCATTGAAATACAAAGTATGGAAAGGAACGGACCTCATCGATGACAAAGACTCATTGGAAATGGCATAAATATGATGAATTGGTGCCATGAGATCAAAGGTACCCATGAGAGATGAATACATTCTGACACCAACATCCTTAGTTTTCGATTGAGAATTGTTGATCACTGGGATCGAAGGTCCAACTGATGCATTAGGACTAGCATGTGCAAAGGAAAATTGATTAATCGTCACTATTTTCCCTTCGTGAGGAAAACATAAAGTGTGGAAAATAGACGATACGACCGCGGTCATGGAATAAGTCCAATTACTCCCTATTAGTAAATTATAGTCAAGGGCTTCATCGACCACCTCGACATAAAACTCCACTGCCTTTCCACCTAACTTGACCAGAAAAGAAATAAGAATTATGTGGGGACGAAATGAACGACCATCAAATACGGTCAACATAGTCATATATTGGGATAGAGTTGGAGAGCCAATGGCTTTCCAACATGTTAGGGACATCACACACGTTGAAACACCTTCATCAATTACAGTGTGTTTGATTGTAAATGTAGTGTACTCCACATGGATTTGAAATTCCACGTGGTAGGGAAAATGAGGTTTAACAGTCATGACGTCAAAATTAATAACCTTTGAGCCACACAGGTCTAGAGCTCCTAAAGAAGATAACAAGGCATTCCTCTATAAAGGACATGTCTGGAGCACCTCCAAAGATGACATCGCACAAGGGGTTTGACCCAAATCTTTGACAATAGAATAGTTCTTGACAACTCTGGCATTAAGATTGTGGGTAGAGGGTTTCAGTACTCCCTTCAAAATATGAGGCAGAGACTCTGGCTTTTCTATCTACAAGGGTGCTTCCGGAGGAGGGGGAGAATCTAGACCTGTAACAGTTTATGAAGAACCATAATCACGAGATCGAGTGGCTACATCAATATGATACTTGACCATATTAACACGTATATGGTCACCTTCATGTATCGAGGGGTTTTGATTCCCGCTCAATGCATTATCGGTCTTGGAGGATGCCGAAGCCATGTGATGATTATGCAGAAAAAGATTGGTCAGCACGGTGGGTGGTTGTGATAAGAGCCTCGAGGCCTCCTTGATTTTGGGGCATAGGTGGGTAAGGTTATCATCTTTACAAAGTTTACAAGGAAAATTCACCTATCTCTTTTCTTTATTTCCCTCACCAACATTATTATTCAATCTATCATTGTTAGTGTTGTCCTTGGATTTGTTATTATTTCTCCCACCCGTACGATTATTACCTCATCCTTTCTTTATATTCCCTCTTGGTTGTTTTTTACCATTTGGGTTGGTCGACGAATGTAAAGAATCCAAATCCACTGAATAAGTGGGAGTGGAGGAAGTTACACATTATTTTTGTCATCCCTATGACTGTTAATGATGTAAACCTATCCTTTGTCTTTAGAAGGATCAATGGCCCAAATTCCTGAAGAAAGAAGGGAGAAGAACTTTTCCTAAGAGAAGAAATTGTATTTCCCTTTGTAAAAACCCTATTAAGGAAGGTCATCATAGGTTTCACTATATATAGGGTGTGACGATGCTTGATCATCGCCCCCTTCTCTAAAGCTAGGCTGCGATGTCTTTGCAGGATGCACTATACTTAAAGTGCGACTATTTTCGTACATGGGAAAAACGAGCATCTTATTGATGCTTCTAGAAAGAGAAGCTTCTATGGTGAGGTGGCCTCCAATTGGTTTAGATATTACTCTCTTTTATAATTTAGTGGGATCATCCTAACCTCCTCACCTTNAGATAGATTGCTGATCTCAGAATCCGGGGATCAGGAGTGTGTGGGAAGCAAGGGAATGTTGGAAGGGACCTTAAAACATCAAGGCTTTGGTTGTAATCTCTACTTTCATTTTAATATGATATAGTGATATGTTTGTTTCCCATAAAACTCGCTTTGTTTTATTCTATGATTCCTTCATCACATACATAAGTTCTCTTTGAGTATGCTATATTACTTTCACTTTGGTTGGCTTGTGTTCTCTTGCAGATCCAATATCACAGGAGCGTCGAAGTGGATCTAGGATGACAATTAAAAGAGGAAGCGATATTTAAACGATATGTTGCCCATCCCTCGTTTGATAGTAAAATCGATGATTAGAGCTTAGGGAAAGTGTCATTTCCTATTCTGTTTTGTTCTAGATCTAGTTGGATCTAGGGATATATGTTTATGTCTACATTTACCGATAAGTCCCATAATAGAGGATGAAGACAAATATTTTCTTGCTATATACTGGATTAGAGATAAATCCTTCAACTGGTTCGTCACCAAGTCTGTAGACTTATAATTTGCAGAGTCTATGATGCCATCGACATGAGGCCCAGGATTTCTCTAGGGTCATAATTTGACCGTGGTGCATCAGGAATAATTTCATATAACATCGTAGACTGAGAATATATGAGGTCCGGTTGTTAGGCTTTGAAAATAGATTCTTCCTCAGTTGTTACTCCAAATGTAGAAACATCCTTCGAAATATAAGACAATAAGGACTTAATCAACCTCTTTCATCTACGATACTCTTGGATATGGTATGAGATATGAATGGCCTTATCTTGGTGAAAGGATAACAAAATTTCTATGTCGGAATCATAACGAACTGACAACTAGAAGTGGTTGAGAGAGACCAAAACTATCTGATTAAAATTTCCGTACGTTCCACCTCGTAGCTCCATGTACCATTTCGCGGCTACCCCCATGAAGGTGCATTAAAATATCCTCAAACGAATATAATCATTGTTAAGGGAATTGGATGAGCACCAAAGATGAAAATTAGTTTTGGCACAGGAGCAGACTTAGGGTTCAATGCTTCAACAACGCACCAAAAAAACCCTAACTACCGACCCTTTCGGTAACATCTGTGAAGTAGATGAAGTCTCACCCGAGGTAGAGGCAGGGAGGTTGTAGGAATCAAGTGTCTACAACCTAGCTGGGACAAAGATATGTGATCACAATACTTAACATAACACTTTAGAAATTAACATTCATTAGTCTTTGACCCTTATTCACATCACAGGTAGAAACCCTAATTACAGATCAACGCAGTATTCATCAAGGTCTAAGCACATCTAACCATAACATCAAAATAGATCTAACCTTCATTCATGTTATTAAGCACTAAGCGACTACATCAGATGCATCTAACATACATAAATATTACAACACTAAGCATACATCAATAACATATAAACCACATCACACAAAGCAACCATAACACAGGATATACGTGGTTCACCCCCAGCATGGGGCTACATCCACCAACTCTTCTCCTCTTTTATTAGCTTCTTCCAATCTTCTTACATGCACAAAGCCACAAAGCCAACTCCACATAGGACAAGAGATCTGTGTGCACCTCACCATATCCTCCTTCTTCGAGTTAGGTCCAAGAACCAAGCCTTTACACAGTCTGTGCACAATCTTGCACTTTGCACTACAAGCCTTAACACATATTCTTGCACATAGCTAACATTAGCACTAAGCCTTCTACCGCTAGGTCTACTTATTACATCGCCTAGATACTTATTTATATATTACAAATGGGGCCTGAGCATGGGTAAACCCATGGGTCGACATCCCATACCCATTACATAAACCCTAAACCCAAAAATCCCATAAAAGGGGGCGAGATCCCATGATCGTCGCTTCGCCCTGGTACTTCATCTTTGACTAGCCTGTCGAAGTCCCAAAAATGGTCAAGGGCCAACAGGACCCCAACACTCACCTATGAGTTGTCCCAAATCACTTTGATCTGGGCAATTTTGCTTCAAAGGCCTCAAGCTTGGCTTGAGCTGCCTCGACTTGTTGTTTCACCAGGGCCTCCTGCTCACTGAAATCCTGAATGACTTTCTAAGTGACAGGTCCTTCGAAGCATTGTTCCACTTGTTCCAGTTGTGCGCCTTGTCCCTCGATCTCCTCAAAAAGTGTGCAGGCTTCATCCTATACTGGTTGGAGTCTGGAAGATACCAAATATAATAAATACACAGAACAAAAATAAATTGCTAGAAATGGCAGAATAACAGTAATATAACCAGCATAATCTCCACCATAACAAAGAAATAATATGAGAACAACAACTGAAATATCACTTTGATTCAGAAAGCAATGTTCACAGGCCTCTTCGAGGGGGAAACCTCCAGTCAAGCAACGCTCTATTACAATAATCTCCCAGCTAGGGTTTTCATACCCTCGACCCTTATTTATACTAAATATGTCTATTAAGAGAAGCATCTAGAGGAAGATCCTTCTAGAAGCGGAAGCTTCTATTAGGTCTTCTTACATCCGCCTTATTCTATTTTATTGAAAGGCCTTATTAATATTGACCTTTATTACATCCGAATACATTGATCTACCTATGTGCGGGTTAGGACCTTAACATGTTCACCCCCTTAAAAACAACCTTGTCCTAAAGGCTTGAGATGTGGAAACTGCTGCAGAATGGTAGTTGGTTCCCAAGTGGCATCTGTTGGAGTCGTATCTTTCCACTGGACTAGCACTTCCTTGATGGTTCTCTCATAGGCAATGCTCACGCTGGTCCAAAAATGCTTCTAGTTGTAGCCAAATGGATCCTTCTTCAGCTAACTCTGGAAGGTTGGTTTGAATTTGGCACCTGGTTCTAATCACCTTCTTTAAGAATGAAACATGAAAAACAAGATGTAGCTTCGACTGACTGGGCAGAGCTAACTGATATGCGACTTGTTCAACACGCTTGAGAACTGTATAAGGACCATAAAATTTGGGTGCCAGCTTGTGACAATGCTCATCCTTGAGGGAAGTTTTCTTATATGGTTGCAATCATAGAAACCCCTGATCCCTTTCTACAAATTGACGTTCAGAGCGACCTTGATCTGCTTGCTACTTCATGCAATTCTGTGCCATGACCAAGTTCTCTTTAAGGGTATGCAGAATATCATCTCGGACTGTAAGTGTTTGGTCAACCGCCTGGACCTTCGAGGTACCTGGTAAGTATGAGAGAACTGAAGGTGGCTTCTGTCCATATACCGC
>JASDQU010221373.1:3895-17807 GCA_032191745.1 Picea mariana
AGTTCTATTCTTGAAGACTTGTACATTTCATCCTTTGGAGATGGCCATGAATATATCTTGACAACGAGCTTCATTCACTTTGTTTGTTCAGTTTTCATCTCCTTTATTTTCAAGTTTATCTATACTCAATGACAGAAGGTTGTCATCCCATCTCTTCGTTGGTATATTAGACTTATATACATTGCTTCGTATGTTTGTCTTAGTGCCAGATAGCTGTCATCCTATCAGCGCACTCATAAGCTTAAGCTGCAAGTATTTACTTATTATGTCTGGCCATCTACTATATACAAATCTTATATATGTTTTTGCTAGTATGAAGGAGTATCTTACTATCATTAGTGGCCATTCACATATGTTTTTGTGTAGGTATTTCTTTCTATCATAATGACTCTTTTCCATGTTTTCAAACATTGATTAAAACCTTCTCAGCAGCATAGTTGAAAGCCTTGGTGTTTCAAATGACCTATGTCTTTCTAAATGGATGTGAGTTTATAATGTCATCCGAGTTGATTCTTTTTCTCCACAATTTATTGATCTATTTAAGTTACCAAGCTTACACCCTTCTACAGTAAGGGAGTGATTTCTTGGAGTGATAACACAATCCATTAGGCCACATTTTCCATCGAAAATTGCGTTGACAAAAATAGAGAAGGCCAATGCCTGTAACAATAGTTTTCTTATTCATGCTAAACTTGTCTCTTTGCTTTCGTTTTAGCCATCGAACATAATATACTTTGGTTGACAATTTTCTGTCAAGTTTAGAATTTTTAAAAGTTTATGGTATATCTTATATTCGTGTATGCTTTTAGCCAACAGAACGGCCAGGGCCACCCACTTGCCTTTGCATACAGAAATTTCCTCAAATCCCTCCGTACACAAACCTAAAAAAATAAACGAGAAAAATACCCTTATGCATGCTCTATGCTATGTACTGTCGCGCGACCTTCATCATTATCGTACTTAGAAATCCATTCTACAGAATACCACCTTAATGAGAAAAAAAAAACCCACTCTCCGGGGATCGCTGACTTGCCAAACCCACAGACTATACAAATATAGTGGTATACATAAAAAGCATGAGACTCTTGTCTATAGACGTGATGTGAGTACTTCTGAATAACTAGTGTTTGTACCCAAGTTTTAAAATTTCAAAACACTGAATCAAAGACAGGGAAGATACCTTACTCTCTGGAATCGCAACATATATACTGTTGATAATGTGATAATACTGTCGATACAAAAACAAAAATAAACCACTCCATACAAAAACCTAAAAAGAACAACACATAAAATACCTTTTTGCAGGGCTTGTCCATTGCTCCTCTTCGCATTGCCTTCAGGGTTATGATACTAAAAAACAATCCATTAAATCATTTCACCATTTCTCCTTGGCATGGCTAATTTACCAAATCCTACCCAATGGTATTATTCACCAGTTTAGATCCATTTTAATTCCCGATTTATCATAAGCTTAGAGTCATCAAATCTTTAGATATGCAAACATTTCCTTAAGTTTTGTACTCTAAAGAAATTGTATCTCTATTAATTTGAAAGTTTTGTACTCAAGAAAAATTTGCAACTAGAGAAATAATAAAATTTGCATCTCCAATAATTTGATTTGTGGCGAGGCCATGGAGTTCACATGGACCTACCCTAATTTAGTCAATATCATTATTTGTTTAGGTGGATGTTGATATACAAAAATTTTAGTTGATATTAAAATAGGTGGACATAGAAATATTTTAGTTATCGTCAACATTGAAGTTACTTTTTTCTTATTGATGCTTTTTTAAATGTCACGTGTCAACTCCATATTAAACTTTGAAGCAATTATGCATCTCCCTTATTTGGGAAGTAGAAAGCACCTATGAACTAAATAAGATTTTTTTTACTTTCAATTACCTTCTCTCTTTCTCCCTCTCTATATAGAGTTGATATAGAATTATTTTAATTAAGAAGGATATTGAAATATTTTATTTATAGCGCATAGTGAAATATTTTCTTGTTATTAATATTTTTTTACGATATCTCCATTAACTTTATAAAATTATGTGAAAATGACGTATTTAATAATGTTTATTAGATGCCAATATATTGTTTAGTTTTTATGGTATATCTACCATCACGATCCTAAAAAACGACATCACAACCATTTTATGTGAACTTTCATAAAATTCATTAATAAAAAGCCAAAGAAAATTTACTTCCCATTCATTTTGTACTCAATAAGACTCTACATAAAACAAATATTTACCATTAAAATATGGGTGAATCCAAATCCGAGGAAGCATAAAACAAACCATATGTTTCCCATATGGAAAATTATAGCTATCCACATATTAAGATGTGTTGGCACAGGGGCAGGCAATACCTGTGAAGTAGATGGAGTCTCACTCGAGGTAGAGGCAGGGGGGTGTTGTAGTACTCAAGTGTCTACAAACTAGTTGGGACACAGATCTATGATCACAACACTTAACAGAGAACTTAGCCAATAACATGCAATAGTTCATAAATCCATTCACATCACAGATTAAACCCTAAGTACAAAAAAATGCAGTAATAATCAGATCAAACACTTCCAAGCACATAGTATTAACTCAGATCTAGCATTCATTTACCATCAATAGATCATTAAGCATCCATACATCTATATAACATACATCAAGATCAATGTACTAAGCAGATAAATACATAAACAACATGAATACCATTGTACAACGCACATCAACATAGGATATACATGGTTCACCCCAGTGTGGGGCTACGTCCACCAACTTCTTCTTCTTCTTCTTCTTTATTAGTCTTCAAGCCTCTTAAATTCCTCTGCCCCTGTGCGCAAAACTACTGAGCCAAATCCACAAAGGATAGGAGTTCAGCGTGCACCTTGCCATATCCTCCTTCCCCGAATTAGGTCAGGGCACAAAGCCTTACACAATATGTGCACAAAGTCTCTTACAATCACTTGTGCTTATCTTTTCAAGTCTTATCATACTCTAGTCATGCACTAAGCCCATGAACTCAAAATGGACCTATACTTACATCATCTAGCTACTTATTTATACATTACAAAAAGGGTCTAAGCATGGGTAAACCCATGGGCCGACATCCCATAGTCGTTACATAAACCCTAAAATCCCAAAAAGCCTATAAAATGGGCGAGATCCCACGATCTTTGCTTCACCTGGGCACTCCATCTTCGACCAGCCTGTTGAAGTCCCAAAAGTGGTCAAACACGACCAACGTTTCCTCAAAACTTGGTCGAGCGCCAACAAGCCCCCAACACTCACCTGTGACTTGTCCTGAGTCACTATGATATGGGTAATACTGCTTCGAAGGTCTCGAGCTTAGATCCCCTTGCCTCAACTTGATGCTTCGCTAGAGCCTCCAGCTCGGTGAAGTCTTGAATTACTTTCTCGGTGACAGGCCCTTCCAAGCGTTTTTCCACTGTTACGACCACATGTTACAACTACGAGCCTTGTCCCTTGATCTCTTCAAAAAGTGTGCAAGCTTCGTCCTGCATCAACTAGAGTCTCTGTATCACCTCTATAACTCTTCTCTGGATGGAAGTGACCTGATTTTGAACTGCACGTTGCTCCTACGACCTCTTCATATTCTCCACTACAGTAAGCAACTTCATCTGCGCTTGCAAAATCGACGCCTATTGCTTCTCCTCCTAGAGCTATGCCTCCAATGTCCTCAGATCTCCGTCTTCTACAAGGCACTCATAGGTGTGCACACTTCGGTCACTTAGTTGCTTACATTATGTGGCCAATGCCCTGATTATTTCTACTACACTCCTCGTAGTTTCTTCCCTATGATCTCACACTTCTTGCAGAGTTATCGACACTTCTTTAAGTTCTAACTCTTCTACTCTTGCTTGAAGATGCTAAATGTCTTCAGCGATATTCCCCACTTGCATCTCGGTGGAATTTGGTTCCTCCTATGCCAAACCCGACACAAAGAGAAGCGCTCTAGTTACTACCTCTCTGACCACAATCTGCTACACAATAAGCTAGTCTTTTTCTTTCCGCATCTTCTCTTTGTCCCCTTCGAACTTCACCTTAAGTTCATCTTTCTCTTGCTGTGCAACTTGAAGTTTCTCTAAGGCTTACGTGGCCTGCTCCTTTTCTTCTTGGACTCGATGAAGTCGAGTCTTTGTTGCATCTGCTAATTTGCGTAATTGGGTGGGCTCATCCCCCAATTATACACTTTCTACTGAAGATGGTGCAGTAGAGACTGCACGGCTCAACTGGATAGCTTGTTGTATGTCTTTCAGTTCTTTCTCGATTCTCTCATAGTGTTTCTTGCTTTGCTTCATGTCTCTGCAGGATATCCTCTGAGGTGTCTTCTACAGCTGTGATGATGAGATGGATATCATCCACTGTGAGCAAATTCTGCGATTGAGGCTTATTGGCTTGGGTCTTCTTCCTCACTGAGGGTTTCTATGGAGAAAACTTCCTTTTATTTGATGTCTTGGCCTTTGTAAGGGGATACTTTGGCGGTGTCACTTCGCCCTTTTCTTTCTTGTCTTCTTCCCCTTCCTCCTCTTGGTTTACTTTGTCGCCTCCTCCTCCTGTAGGTGAGTGAGGCGCAGTTTCCTTTGATGCCCTGTCCTTCTCCTCATTGTATATGTCCTACACTTCCTCCTTTTTCTTCTTTTTCTTTAAGTTGCTCTGTCCATCATACTCAGCCTAGGTGACCAAAGGACTTTTGATGATGTCGAGGTTGGAGAGTTCTGCATCCTTGACTGGTACAAGGAATTCGATTGGCCATTCCTTGGTTATCTCCTCCATGTCTTCATCGGTCAATTTATAGTAAGACTGCAACTCCTCCTTACTTTCATCCTTGTGCGCAATGATGTATATGAAGTGTCAGTCTGTGTGGAACTTTGCTAACAGCCTGTATATATGCAAGGTGTTCGGGGTCATTCGGGGGAATGATTCAATGGCGCGCTTCAGTTGTAGGTAGTAAGCGTGGAACACCGTATTTGACTGCCACTGCTTCACCATATCGCTCGTATACCACAAGGTGGTAAACCTCATGGCCAATGGCTCTGATGGCTCGACTTCTGGGAATGTCGCTCCCTCCGGCCTCTCCTAAGCGACAAATGCAATGATAATTAACAACCAACTGAAGTGAAATTTGTAGCCTTGGTCCTACGATTCACGACAGTCCTTCTCTAATGCATTTATGAGGTAGCTGGCCCAATTCATATGCATTCCTTTGACACACTTCCTTGAGAGGTTGACTATGAACCCTATGACTTGCATAGGACAGTTCTTTCTGATGAACTTTCCTGCTATCAGCGGACAATCTAGGCGCACTGTGCCACTGGATGGAGGCTACCTTGTAGCCTCGCTTCCCCTTCTCCACATCGCCATACACCTTCTTGATGCATTGTGCCAAGGAGAGATATGATGTCTTCCCTGGGTAGAACTAGTGAGGGTCTGGTCCCTGCATGCTCAATCCAGTGATCAGATGGATTAGCGTCGGATCCACAGTGATGTGCCTATCCAAACAAATATACCTTCCATGGTAGAATGACAAGAGGAGTTTAATGCATGCTTTAACCTCTCAATGTCAGTCGAAGTCGGGGATCTTCATCACGTTTAAGATCATCAATCTCTCAATCTCCTTGATCTAAGATTGGGGAACTATCTTGGGCTTCTTCCCAGTCATCTTCTTCAAGTACCTATGCGGTGCAAGCATCACATAGTTTTTTCGGTCTCAGAGGTTAAAGTCGCTGATATTGAGAGATGGGATTAGTCCCAACTGGGGTCCAACTGCACGTATCCCCTTCGAGAGGTACACAATTATGAGCGTGTACTCAAAGTCACACGAGACACTATCACGATTCATTGCGCCGGTCAAAGGCAGGATGTAGTTAGGCAAGAATGAAGGGTTTTTCTTCACATTATCCAGATCATCGCAGTGCTTGACTCTTTTGTCAGTAGTGCATCCAGAACACCGCCCAGTCGATGCGGATGCTTGCAATCCTCTAATCCACGATGCCTGTATTCCTACAGACATGACTTTCTCAGTCATGAGGTCGACAAGTATCTCTTCCACAGACTTCTCTACTGCACTACGCTTGCCTGACATCCACACTTGTAATAAAACAACTCAGGTAAGTGGATGGAAAATCAAGGTATTCAAATGAATGGTGAAGTCTAGAAAGTACAATGTGGTATGCAATCACTTCTCTGGTAGCGTGGATATTTCAGTTTGCAAAAAGTGGTCCTGGTGCAACATTTGACGAGTTAAATAAGAAACGTCATAATAAATTCCTTCAATGGGTATGAATACGCCCATCAATGCACATCCATCCATTTTAGCGTGGTCTCAATGGTCCAGTGGCGATCTTTCCATCCATAACTTCATTTCTAGCCATTCTGGAGCATCATTCTAATGGTCAGGATGCCTCCAATGGTCATATAGCTTCGTTGTGGTGAAGTTCCATTCTGCGTTGTTCTGCTATTTTGACAAGGTTCAAGATCTTCAAGCCTGCCTTCTACGAAGTATTATTTGAAGCTTCTTGTTGTTCTTCTAACTTTTCTTTCTTCTTACTGATCTTTCTTGCCTTCTTTCTTATGGTCTGAGTCTATGGGTTCCTCTTTCCATTCTTATTCTTATCTTCTCTTAGTGTAGTAAATCCTCACTGCAGAGGGTCTTTCAAAGGGTTCGAGGGTAATACTTATTCTCTTACTACTTCTGGGGTAGGTGCTCTTCTCTCCTGCATGGATAGGTTTTTCAATCCTTCCTACGTTCTTTCAACTTCAATAGCTAAGTCTATGGTCCTCATTTGCTTCGACTTGTCCTCTTGTTCTTGTATTAGTCATTTTATTTTTCTGTCTATGAAGTCCCTTAATTCTTTCTTTTTCTATTATGTGGCTTCCTCCTCTGCTTTTCTTTGGATATGATCATTCTCAAACCAGGCCTTTCCTAACGAAAGTGAAAAATGAGCGTTGTTCTCAACAAACTTAATAAATTCAAATTCTTCTTAGGTCGATGTTCCATTGGAAATCATAGGTATATTAGTAACTCTTTCACATAGGATTATCATCTTTCCTTTAAACAATCCTATCCTTCCCAGTGAAGGAATCATAGAAGACTTTTCCAAAATTTCCCAAGTACTTTCTGGCATAACATTCACGTGTATTTCCTCATCTAATACAGAGTCTATGTCGAAGTCTCCTATTTTTGTTTCTATACTATGCTTCTCGTTCAACATCTCTGGTAAATTGATGTCTCTGTGATCATTCAATGTTTCTTTCAGTTGTAATAACATAGTCTCTGATTATTTCTGGTTCTTTAACATATCCTTAGTTTCTTGACCTTCTTCATAGTTTTCTTGTCTCATGTTCATCTTTTCAACTTTAGCAATCATTCTAGGGAAATCCAAAACCTCATTATCAACAACTTTACACTAAAGACAAATAGGACCTATACTAGGGCATTCCTTAGCAACATGTCTCGATCTTCTGCAATTATAACACAATGTCAATCCTCTCTTTCTTTTAAACGATCCCCAAGCTTTCCTATACTACGCACTAGGATCACAGTGATGGACCTAGAATCTGCAAAAATTCTTTCCAGGGTCCTGCATCCACTTGTTAGTCCAAAAATTATTTCTATGCATAAGAATAACATATCTTTAACTATCTCTATCAAATTTATTCAGATCAAATCTTCTTTCTTCTAGCTGTGCCCTAGTTTTTAGACTTGGACAAAATCTGTCAAACATACCTAAATTCATACTTTCGAAGCAAAAAAAAAATCCACTTATGTTACCTTTACCAGAGCACAAATATTTAATATCTTACCTCTTTTCTTCAGATCAGACTTTTTTTCATTAGCACAGAGACTCACAAGATTATTAGAATATTGCTCACTACAACAATAGATCTATGCACACAGATTTTTTTCTTTTCTTCAGTTCCCAACAATCATAGTTTGAGGTCTCGGCAACGGAACCATTTGTTGGCACAGGGGTAGACCAAGGGTTCAATGCTTCAACAACACACCAAAAAAACCCTATCTGTCAGCCCTTTCAACAACACCTACGAAGTAGATGGAGTCTCAGTCGAGGTAGAGACAAGGGGGGTTGCAGGAATCAAGTGTCTACAACCTAGTTGGGACACAGATCTATGATCACAACACTTAACAAAGCACTTATCCAATAATATGCATTAGTTCATAAATGCATTCACATCACAGATTAAACCCTAAGTACACAACAACGCAATAATAATCAGATCAAACACTTCCAAGCACATAGCATTAAATCAAATCTAGCATTCATTTACCATCAATAGACCACTAAGTATCCATACATCTATCTAATATACATCAAGATCAATGTACTAAGCAGATAAATACATAAACAACATGAATAACATTGAACAAAGCACATCAACACATGATATACATGGTTCACCCAAGTGTGGGGCTATGTCCACCAACTTCTTCTTCTTCTTTATTAGTCTTCAAGCCTCTTACATTCCTCTGCTCCTGTGCACAAATCCACAGAGCCAACTCCACAAAGAACAGGAGATCTGAGGGCACGTCGCCAGATCCTCCTTCCCTGAATTAGGTCATGGCACAAAGCTTTACACAGTCTGTGCACAAAGTCTCTTACAATCACTTGCACTTAGCTCTGCAAGTCTTATCATACTCTAGTCATGCACTAAGCCCATGACCTCAAAACTGACCTATACTTACACCACCTACTACTTATTTATACATTACAAAAAAGGCCTAAGCATGGGTAAACCCATGGGTCGACATCCCATACCCGTTACATAAACCCTAAAAGCCCAAAAAGCCCATAAAATGGGCGAGATCCCGCGATCTCCACTTCGCCTAAGCGGTCCATTTTCGACCAGCCCGTCAAAGTCCCAAAAACAATCAAACACGACCAATGTTTCTTCAAAACTTGATCGCAGACCAACAAGATGCATAAAAAAATATATATATCTCTTCGAATATGGACAAATCCTGCTATAACTTCACCTCTGATAATGGCTATGTTTTGTTTCCCATTATCATGTATTTTGTTACTATCGAATATATAACTTCGACGATGGTAAATTTATGACAAATAATGGGACATAGTTCTTTGTATTGATAGTAGATGTATTCAACATACTATTAAACCAAGTAACTCCGATAATTCATTCATTTAGCATTGTAGATGTATTCAACATACTATTAAACCAAGTAACATTCATTTAGCATTGTAGTATTTTTGTATGTTATGTGACCAATGTTTATTGTTTATCATTTTTATAAATTATGATATGAATTAGGAAGTAGTGTAGTTATTTACTATCAATGTAGTTATGTTTTTAGTATTTATGTATGTTATATGAAAAATGTTCATTGTTTATATTTTTTTATATATTATGATATGATTTAGGAAGTAGTGCAGTTATTTAATATCAGTGTGGTTATTATTATAATTTAGTATTTAATATTTTAAGTATTTATGTATGTTATATGAAAAATGTTCATTGTTTATATTTTTTTATATATTATGATATGATTTAGGAAGTAGTGTAGTTATTTAATATGAATGTGGTTATTATTACAATTTTCAGTATTTAATATTTTAACTATTGGTATTGGTATATAGTGCAGTTTTGGACAACTTAATAAATGTTTTTTAATGTATTTTATTTGGTTAGTTTTTATTGAAGGGTTTTTAATATATATATAATTGGAAAACTAAGAGTTAAAGGAAGTTTATTTTGATTTAACTTTTTTCTCTTGCATTTTTTAAAAATTGAGGCTTTTCATGTCAATAGTTGTGACTCCTTGTGAGTTTGATGATGGGGTCATTCAATCTTTCTCGTACACTAATGCTGATAAGGAAAGACGAGTGTTCACTCCTTGAGCATGCTCCCAATTTGCCTCTTCCTTTCCCAAACACAACCAAAGTCTTTTTCAATCAATCAATGTAAGGAAAGTAAGGTGTGATGCCCATTGGTGTTGCCCATCACCACTGTGTGCCCAAGGTGCTCCTACCCACACTCAAACATTTTTGTTCACCCAACTGATTGCTCCCTTCCTTGTACTCTTCATCTATCTGTTACCAAATATTCTGAGGGAGTGAGCATGTGTGTTGCCAAATATTCCAAGGAAATGAGCACACTTGGTGGGTACCATAGGAGACCCTTACAATATCAACTTTCGAACAATATCAATTGGCAACTTCTAAAGTCTCAGTTTATCAACCCTTTAGACATCATTAAAATGACATTTCTAAGATAGATGAATATCTCACAAACGTTGTACATTTAAATGTAGATACAACAAGAATATTTACTAATAATTTCAATAAAGTCACATTTACAAAACTATGTCAAAGTTTAAGTGGATTAAAAGAGGATGATATTATTGAAAGGTTTATTATTGAAAGGTCTCATTCCAATGTGTAAAAAATGAAATAACATCATATAACATAGAAAAACAGAGAGCATCCATTGCACATGATTCACACATAGAAAATAGTTTGTATTGCACACTCACACACATACATTACATGTATATATAGTTGGAGTGAGATCCAACTAATTCTAATATCTCTTATAAAACTTCAAGCCAATCCCCGAACTTACCACACAACATTAATGTGAGCATTATCTCTAACAATATAAATGTTATTTTTCCACCCCGAGTCTGGTAGTGGGAAACTAAGCATCTCTTAGACTTTAAACTGAGGTGTCAATCTAGCTTTGCCTTTCCTTATCCCATGAGAGTGAATGATAGTTGATGCTTGATTGGTATGGTTTTAGCTATAAACAATTTTCATATTCGTTGAAATCTATATTATTTTTGTTAACATGTTTTTTAAAGTTATATTTATATAAATATATATTTTGCTATGTCTATTTCACTAGTTAGTCATATAATGTGATATCAAAACTTAGTTTCAATGGATTTTCAATACTATATTCTTCCTTTAGTGCTGAAATTCATTGCAAACTCTGAAGCCATGGTTTGGTGTTATTGAGATGGATCAAGTGGCAAACACATGACTTCTCCACAATTTGTTATCCATGTGGATGACAGGTTGTGTAATGCAAAATAATATATGGTTAGCATGTGACTCTTAAGAGTGAGATGACAGGTCATAGTATGTATAAAATTAATGGACTTCGAATAATAAAGTTTAAATAATGCAAAACATTTACTCACTAAAGTAACAAAAAAACCATAGACCAACCCATTAGGCCACATTTTCCCTCGAAATTACGGTGACAAAAATAGAGAAGGCCAATGCCTTTAACAATAACAATAGTGTGCTGATCTGTGCTAAACTTGTCTTCTTGTAGTAGTTTTAGCCATCGTACTTTGAAGGACAATTTTCTATGTCAGGTTTAGAATTTTTAAAATTTCTAGTATATTTTATATTCATGTATGCTTTTAGCTAACAGAACGGGCAGGCTACCCACTCGCCTTTGTACACATAAGAGTTTTTTTACTTTCAATTATCCTCTCTTTATATAGAATTATTTTAATTACGAAAGATATTTAAATATTTTATTTGTAGCTTATAGTGAAATAATTTTTTGTTATTAATATTTTTTTAAATATCACTTGACACTAAAGGAATTACCCAATTTTCCTCTATGCACTTGATGTGGACACATGACCCGCCACTATTATTATATTTCAATATGGCTATATCTCCACAAACTTTAGAAAATTATATGAAAATGACTCATTTAGTAATGTTTGTTCAATGTCAATATATTGTTTTGTTTTTCTGGCATATTTACCATCACTACCTAAAAAATAAAACAGCGCAACCATTTTTTAATGTGAACTTTCATAAAATTCATTAATAATATAAATGCATATATACACTTTGTACATTTTTTTTTATTGAACAATCCATAACCTAATCATAGACATCCCACAAAAGCTGAGCACAAAAGCCAAAGAAAATTTACTTCCCATTAATTTCGTACTCAATAAGACTCTGCATAAAACAAATATTTACCATTAAAATATGGGCGAATCCAAATCCGAGGAAGCATAAAACAAAACATATCTTTCCCATATGGAAAATTACAGCTATCCACATATTCAGATGCATAGAACGAAATATATCTCTTCGAATATGGCCAATTCCTTCTAGAACTTCACCTCTAATAATGGCTACGTTTTGTTGCCCATTATCATGTATTTTGTCACTGTCGAATATATAACTTCGATGATGGTAAATTGATGATGATAAATTTATGATAAATAATGGGACAGAGTTCTTTGTATTGATATTAGATGCATTCAATGTTGAATATATCAATAAATTTTTCAGATTTAGTACATATGAGTAGATTTAGTGGAGTTTTTTTCGTGGTAGTTTGTTCAATCAAATCTGCTAATTTGGTATGAACCCACAAGTTTAGAATTAGTTATGTAATTAATCTAATTCTGTTTATTATTGATGTAAGCCCGTAGAGGTATAAAGGGGAATTGAGGAAATGGTGCAATGAAGAGGTTTGTGAGATGAGTGTGAGCCTGCTGTAATCTCCTTGATCTGAATAATAAGACAATCGATACCTATGCTTGGTGGATGTAGCCCAACGTTTGGGTGAACCACGTTGTGTTTCTTGTTTGCATTATTATTGATTGTCTTATGTGATATTTGTGTTTCCGCATTTGAAAATATAATAAGTGGTATCAGAGCGGGTTTGAGGAGAAGGTAGTCGAGGGCGTGTCAACCTCCAAATTTCCACAGGTCTCTCCTCTCGAAGGTCGCGACGGCCAGTAATACACTTCACGTGCGGGTAAATTTTCCACATTTACACAAGCCAACAAATACGGGAGGTGCAATGGCTCTTTCAAAATTTTTGCAGTCAAGCATCACGGGAGGTGCAGTGGCTCTTTCACAATCCGCAGTCAAGCATCACGGAAGGTGTGACGGCTCCTTAAAAATATTCCCATGCAGAGTGCTAAGTTCGAAATTGAGAAGTTCAATGGCAAGAACAATTTCGAGATCTGGAACGTTAAGATGCACGATCTTCTCGTGCAACAAGGCATGGTAAAGGCACTTTTGGGAAAAGCAAAGCAGCCTGCGTCCATAACAAACGAAAACTGGGATGAGATGGATGCGAGAGCACTGAGTGCCATACGCCTGTGTTTGGCCGACGATGTACTGTTCAACATTGTCTCGAAGAAGACTACATTTGGTTTGTGGTCAAAGATAGAAAGCCTGTACATGACGAAATCCTTGACAAACAAGATCTTCCTCAAAAGGAAATTGTACAGTTTGCTCATGAAGGAAGGTATGAAGATAGGTGATCATTTGAATACTTTTAATACTCTCTTAGTTTAGTTGACTAGCATGGGAGTAAAATTCGAATTTGAAGATAATGCAATTACATTATTGTGTTCTTTGTCCACGTCATGAGATCATTTTGTTACCTCTATTAGTTTCAGTTCAACAAAAATGATTGAGTTTGATGATATTGTTGGAGATTTATTGTCTCAGGAAACAAGGAAGAAATCCAATTCAGAAAGGTCTCTACATCTGAGGCGATGGTGGTTAGAGGCAGACCTAAAGAAAGAGGACATGGTCAGAGGGATTTCTCTCGATCAAATTCGAAGGGAAGAAAGAGAAAGCTTAAGTGTTAGTTCTGTGGCAAATATGGACACCTGAAAAAGGACTGTTGGAAGCGACAATAAGCCTCCAAAGAAGACCCCCCAAAAGAGGTGAAGGAAGCAAATGCAACCGAAACAGGTTCAGCAATAGGTTCAGGTACGACTGATGAAGTTTTATCAATTAGTATTGGTTCCCGTTATGATCAATAGTGGTTATTAGATTTTGGTGCTTCAAACCACATGTGTCTTCATAGACACTGGTTTATTACTTATCAGTCTATAGATGGTGGAATAGTTTACA
>JASDQU010221374.1:5013-17704 GCA_032191745.1 Picea mariana
AAGGTCATCGTCCCACTTTTCATCCTTACTCCTCTCATTTTCCCCTACCTTTGTTTGGGAATTGGGTTTTCCACCCTAGGAAGGGTTGTACCTTGCCTTGTGGGAAGAAGGGGCTAAAGGCCCAGAGGGTAAAAGTAGCTGGTAAGAGTTAAAATCCAAAGAAGGAACCTTTGAGTTGCTTCGCCCAAGGATTCCCGAGAATGTAGTAAAAAATTTATCAGTAAGAAAAGGGAACCTATAAGATAATAACACTCAAGGTATAAGTTGGTGGATGGGAGGTCTCATCACGAGTCGACCTATTATGACCATGGGCATGTAGCGGTATTACACTACCATATATCTGATAACCAAACCAGGGTAATGGCTCTTGGTGGCATAGCCAAGAGAAAGGGGGTCTCATCAAAAGCCAACCTTCTCATCTCCATGAAATGTTTGTGGGTAACGCTGTCACCTTTGTTCACCAAGCCAAGACAGTGTCCCTCAACTTTTCCCTTGAAGCATAAAAGAAAAAGATAAAAAGAAATAAAGATAAAAATGAAAAGGCAATGAATGGGATAGGAAAAAATGGCATCCATGACAAGGTGCAACTCGCCCCTTACAAAGGCACCCACAAGTAAGACTTACATTTCCCTGTTATCACTTCACCCCTTTCCAAAACACTTACCCCACACTACCTCATACACTTAGATGATCTAAATTGGTTCTCGCCTGGGAAACACCCCAAACTTAAGGAGGATTGGCCCAATAGGATACCCTGATACCCTCTTCAAACTTGACTTGTTAAATTGCATAATGTCTTTGATCATTTGTCTGGGTAAAGGGGGGTTTGATGCACATGTTTGGCTAATTTGATTATTGGATGTGATTTACATGTAATGATCCCCATGAGTTATGAACCCCTGGAGGGAATACTTGTTGTTGCTGCAGGACTTTGCCAGGTGAACATGTACACTTGGGGGAATTATTAGCTCGGGCCTCCATGAGGATGAAAGCCAATAGATGGATGTTGTAACCCCATTCGGGGGCAGGGATACATCAAAGAATTGCACCAGGAAGAAAGAAGGAAGTTTCCCTTGAGACACTCTGGTAGACCTAGACCCAAGGGGATCTTGGTCTTCCACTTGAAAATTGAACTTTGAGAGCCCATAACATCATCATTATGACCCTGGACGTCATCCAAAGCTATGGTTTTCATATTGAGGGAAGTTGTGAGCTAGTTGAAAAGTGTGGGAATCATCCAAGGCCTTTGGAGGCCAAACATTTTGCACATGGAGATTATCGTTCCACTTTAGGGGATCAACGTCACCCTAGAAGGGAATGATGTCACCCTTGGAGATAATTTCAGTGGTTAATTACTTTATTTTATGTAAAACTGGATTTTTGATGTAATGTGGCCAGGCCGGCCTTTTTTAATGACCTAAAATTAATTAAAGGTCATTGATATTGTATAAATAGAGAGAAAGTACTCTCAATTTTTCATCATCACTCATCACACAAGTAGTGTGGTCTGAAATTTTCACCCTCTTTAAGGGCGATTGGCTGAAATAACTAGTGTGCAACTTCTTGGAGAGGCAAATTTTTGTGTATCTTGGCTATTTTTCATGGTGGAAGATCTTCAACTAGGGTTTGGCTTGATTATTTTTTGGTGAAGTAAGTAGAAAATATGCAATTTGTTTATGTTAATCAAGGATTGTGGTAAATTTTACTTGTTTCATGTTAAATATTATGAAATTGCTTGCTTAAATCCTAGGAGAGAAAGATAAATTACTTCTTTCTCTCTATAGTCTTCTACTTGTCTAAATTCCTCAAGTACACTTGGATTAAGAAGTGACTACTAGAGCCTTAAAATGATAGCTCTCTCGTGGCCTCACTCTAATTTCCTATTGCATACATTATTTTAATAGTTTAAGGAAAGAAGATTTGCTAGGGCCTAAGATTCCTTACTTTCTAGCAAATTTATCTTTAAGATTTGGATGCTTGAGGCCTTGGGTTGCCAACACCTCCTCCATCCATTCCTTCTCCTTTTACTAAGAATTATCATTGCTACTTTTCTCCAGGTTTTTCTTCTACTATTGACTCCATAAACCCTAAAAGGCACTAGTCTACTCACTATAGTGAACAATTAATCAAACAAACACTCAAACCTTTCTGCTTGAAGCCTTTACTGACTTTTACTAACCTTAAACTAGACTGATTCCTTAGCTAATTTGCTTCTGTTGAAAACCTTTTATACAACCATACTAATTCATGTTAATTTGTTGCATTCAGCTACATAACTTTCACTAAGATCATTAAAAAATTTCTTATGACAATTGCCTATCAATCTACTAGACAAATGCTAAGTTTACATGCTGATTCCTTGCAATTTTGAGCACTAGAATTTGCTGTTGTTACAAAATATTGCTACAACCATCTAACCGCAACAAATTCTCTGCAACAGTGACATTAAATTCTAGCTAGACACTGCCAAATTTACTTGTGAAAACTTATTATCAGTCTTCCTATTTAAAGCTACAATTTGTTGTCATTTTCAAGCAATTTCAAGACATATTCTTTGTGGCTATTACAAAATACTAATTTCTATTGTAAATCATTACATTGCTACAAATTTATATCAACTAGCCTATGTTTTGAAGGTTTATGGTCTTAATAAGCACTAACATCATATTTGTACACATGAAAGATATCATATTTTCTTTATTGTCTTGTTCTGGGCAGGTACACTCCATTTTACCTTTGCTTCATCCCTTAAAGACCATAAGAACCTTTTGAATTGAGTGACTAGCGAGAGGGGGATTTTCTTGCACCTTTTCCTTAGTCTTATTATACCTTTAGTTCACTGGGGATGTCTCCCCTGGGGTAACTTTGATATACTCCTAAACAGAAAGGGGTTTCCTATTATGGTGACAGTGATAGGTCACCCCCTGTCATGCCAATATTGAATTCACTTGCGTTGGGATTTGGTAAAGAATAGATTGTGCGATAAGAGGATCAATGGTCTATAATCCATGCCAATATCTACGGATCATAGAAAACTTTGGGGCTTCGATCTTTAGGAATTTCCCCTGCTCTAACACACCATACCTGTGAAATCGAGAATGCTGAACTTATAGATTGGACAATTGGTGTCTGGCACAGATCAATGGTCTGTGCTTACTTCGGACTCCAGGCCTTGGGAGCTTCCACACCTCAAAATAAAATTCCTCCCGAATACATGATCTCTGGACTGGAAGATATCTTAGGGATCTATAGTCCTACTCTTTTCTAGATCTTTGGTCTAGAATTACTTCAGGCTCCGCGACTTCGGAGTTTTCTCTGTCCCACACAACAAGAACTAATTTTCACTGGAGTGCCAAACCCCCATACCACTTGGTGATCCTATGAATCACACTCTCCACTGATCTACAGTGTAGATATACTCTGAGCCTCTAGGCTTCAAAGGTTCTTGCAACATCCACATGCACTGTTTCCTGAATCTCCAAACATGCGAAGGGTGTTGATCAGTGGTGCACACATCCTTACCAATGGATGGCCTAGATGGATTTCTACCTTCAGGCTTTGAGGATTCTTGAACCAAAACAACTTACACCCAAACTCCTTTGGAGTGTCAAATATTCAAACTTCTGTAATCTGTTGACACGTGCACCTGACGCCTGCAGTCATGATCTTCTCCGAGGTTTGGAGCTTCGATGTTTTTCTCACTCTTGCAACAATGATCCAGTTCTCCCAGACTGTCGGTCTTCCGATCCACTCGCAATCCACTAACACGTGGCCCTGACACTGACGGTTAGGATCTTCTCCAGGACTTTGAGGCTTTGGGGATTTCTGCTACACTTGTATTAACAACCCAAATTCGTTAGAGTGGCGAAGTCCAAAGGACTTCAGTGCTTAACTATCATGCTCCTTACCTATATCCAATGGTTGTTGATCCTTGTGCTTAGATTCGACGACTGGGATATGTTCTCCTTACCTGCATGCTCCTCCTCCTATCTAGAGTTTATATAAGGACCCATATCAAATCTTACAGCGAATCCAATGAATGTTGTAGCTCCTCCTCTACTGCGACTCCGCTTTCCTTCCAATGAAGGATTTCTCAAATTCTCAAAGGCTTTACCTATGAATCTTCTCCTGTGCATGGTCGATCCCTTAGAATTTTATTTCATTTTGGAAAATGCTACTCCTCATATTTGTACAACAATTCATATGAAAAGTGGGCGCACTCCTTGCACTTATTTTATAGTATAAACCTTAAAAGATTCTTGACCTATGCACACCTTACAGGGACTCTGTGCCCACTGGTGATATCTCCCTTGAGATGGTAATTTATCGAAATTCAAAGGGGCTTGACCCTTTGATCTTTCAACAACTTCTCATGACCTCATGGAACTCACGCTCTTCCTCCTTAGCTTTTGACTCTTCAGTTTCAAAGCATTTAGTCCCTTTGTTCTTTTCATATGACTTCTTGTGCCCTTCTGATACTCTGTGCTCTTTCTCCTGAGCTTGATCTTCTAGTGTGCCCACTTGGAAACCTTCTCACATAACTTTTGAATGAGTTCTTTCACACTCCTTGCGTTGGATCTTTAGAGTATTTAGTAACTCTGATGTGCACTCCTTGCACAACCTTTCCCTGAGATTTTACACTGTTGTGAGTTTAGGCGCACTCCTTGCACTCTCTATATGTTGAATTTGTTCTATTCCTTCTGAGATTTTGAATAGTTCTGGTGTGCCCACCTGGCACACTATTCCTGAACTCCTAAATGAGTTCTTTCACACTCCTTGTGCTGGCTTCATAGAGTTTTCTAACAACTATGGCGTGCACTCCTTGCACTAGCCTTGAGAGCCCAGAATACTCAAAAACTACAAACACAGAATTCTATCTATTCCCCCAAAGGAAACATAATCCATACATGGAATTCATACATATTCAAAGTGAACACATTCAAAAAACACATTCATTCATTCACAATGAGAATACAAATGAAAACTCATATGTAGGGAAATCTGCTTTTGTATTAATCTGAATGGTCTTTACAATGTGTGCAAGACTACATTGCAATAGAGTCTCAATTTTTTCTCTCCTCTCCTCTCTTCTCTTGAGMTTYTCTAATATTCYTAATGCTCTTGATCCTAATGATCCTCATGGATTCTCAATACAATGATATTTTTACAAAATAGGGGCTTCTCGAGCCTTCCTCCACCTACCTATATTAAATTACAATTAATTCACATCTAGTCCGAATCAAATCTAGATCTATCTACCTGTTAGCCATTAAAGGCGACTTTACTTGCAGGATGTAAAAATACAGTGACTTGAACTTCGTCGAGCCTTACAATATTAAATTTACACTAATTTTGATATTTTAACTCAAAAATGAGAAAGATGGCACTTCTCTCTCCTTGGGATCCGCTCCCTCCTAGTGCGCTGCTGTGCTGGTTGCTAACACATTGCTGAGTTGAAGAGATGCTCCTACATCATACTCCACTACTGAAAAAAATCATGAGTTCCTGCTCATGGATTCTTTACTATTGTTGTTGAGATTGTCTAGGGTCCCAAACTTCACTCTAGAGCTGTCCACCTACTCCTCTGCCTTGCTGCTGTGGTTCTACTGCTACTGCAGGCTCTCCTCCTGGTTTCCAAATTTTATGTTGTAGTTCCCTATTTGGTCTGGTACTGCAATCTCTTCTTTTCAACCTCCATCTGTTGCTGACTACCTTCTGTGTTGACTTCAACATCAACCTTCTTATTTCCTCTATCTCCTTGTCCAACTTATTCATGAATTGGCTCTTCTCTTGCAGTCTTCTCTACTTTTGTATCTCCTCTCCTTCATACAAATCAAAGTAAACATCATTCATATCTCCCATGATGACTTCATCTCTTGTGGAATAATATTTCCACTCCACTACAGACTCCAATTCCACACCAATACTACTGAGCTGCTACTCAACCATCTCCTTTAACAGTTTTATTTCTGCCAGTCCCCTTGTTCTTCTATCATCTCCTTGTGTTGGTACAAGTCCAACTTCATCCAACTGCTCCTCAGGCTGGAATCATTCTCCAATTTTCATGACCGCCTCCTTCTGGAATTCTTCCTCTGTCTCTAGATTTCTTACCCAATCCTCCAACATCTTCAACTCCTTCTACCACTGAGTGAGCATTTTATCTGAATGCTCCTCTTCTTCTTCTGTACCTGTATCACATGCACTGTTAGTTTTAAAAACATTTGGCCCAATGGCCTCTTATCTAGATGCTTCCCACATCACTTCCTCAGGTGCAACACATGCACTGGCCTCTACTGGGCTTCTTGGAAGGAATATACTTATTCCCTCAATGATTAGAACACACCTCTAATCTTCCTCCTCAAGAGTTTAAGTTTTTGACTTCTCATCATCTTCATTCACATGGTCTACAACCCCACATCAATATTCATGCTGATGAGGCTTCTCTCCTGCCTCTTCCTCCTCTCCTGTCAACAATCCTTTCTAATATGAACTCTCCTCTGAGTTATCAGTACTCTCAGATAGACTCGCCTCCTCTTTTCTCACTTGGAAACCTGCATTTTTATTTCTTCCCTCCTGGCAGTATATGATATCTTCAACTGCTCTCTTCTCATTGCCTTCTTGATAATCTATGATATCTTCAACTGATCTCTCTTCCTCCTCATCGAGGATATCTCCAATTTCTATTTCACAGATGTAAACCATCTCCTCCTTTGTGTCACTAAGGCTTTCCAATTTACTCAACCACCTCCTCAATATTTTCTTTTGCTTCTTGGAAATCAACTATTGAATAGGACACTTTACCTCCCTCTTCATGGGCCAGTCATACCTCTAGCTTCCTTGCTGTATTCTCTACCATTAACATGTTAACATGTTGAGATCCTCTTTGGTATCATTGAGATATTTATCCATCTCCTCTTTTATCATCTTCTTGAGGTCTCCTCTTCAACCTTTCCTATGGCCTTTAGTAGCCATCTTCTCTTCTCCCCGCTCTCCTGGAAAGTCTGTTGTCTGCTGCGCACTTGAAAAAAATTCTTCACATACAAAGCATAAACACTCTACCATCCATTCAAAAATTATTATCTCTGTCCACTATCTGTAAAAAAAATCCTACTCTGATACCACCTGATGAAACCCCCCACCACCTCCTGGGCATCGCATGACCTCTTGGTCTAGGATCGTTCAAATAGGAGCTGAATTATCTCTCAGATCCTTGTTGGATCCCCTCTTAATGTTCACAGGCCCTTTTAAATTCCTCATGCAGGTACCAAAAAGACCCATGGGTTCTTTCTCTAAGCCCCCTTTTCCCTTTAGAATCAAATTCGATCGCTAGCCCCTTAACATCGACCAAAATTTCATGTGATCGAGGGCTATGACTGAGCGCCTAACAAAACACGCTACTTTGATGTTCCAGAGCTTCGAGCTCCCAGAGTCTTTACAATACAACACCGAGAGTCCGAATACATATGGGATCAATGGTCTACAATCCACGTCAAGATCTACAACTCACATAAAACTTTGGGGCTTTGGGCTTAAGGAATTTCCCCTGATCTAACACACCATACCCGCAAACTCGCGAATGTCAAACTTCTAGATCGGACGACTGGTGTATTCCATATATCAATAGTCCGTGGTTACTTTGGACTCTAGGCATTAGGAGATTCCACACCTCAAACTAAACTTCCTCCCGAATACTATAAATCCAAACTGGTGGATAAATTAGGGATATACGGTCCCTCTCCGTTCTAGGTCTACGATCTAGATTTACTCCGGGATCCACGAATTCAGAGATTTCTCTATCCCACACAACAAGAAATAATTTTCCTCATATCACCAAACCCCCAGACCACTCGGGGATCCTACAGCTCATACTCTCCGCTGATGTACGATGTCACTACTACATATGGGCGAATTGTTCCATGAACATTTTCCACGCTTCCACTAGTTTCATCATTTTTTTAAAGAGGGCGGGATTTTCGTGGATATTGCCATGAACGCTCATCGCAATATCCAAGAAAATCTTAATTTAACCTAGTCGGGATTTTCATCTCTATAGCGACGAACATTCATGGCAATAGCGATGAAAATTTTGCCTATCTCATTGGTCGGTGTTAACGACTAGTTGACTATTTTATCTATATATAAGTGACTTTAAGAGACTTTGCGACACAATTGCTGTAGTTGCGACACTGTTCTTGGATTTTGTTTGAGCTGTTTATTTTTTCCGTCACCCACCAGTTGAACAAATCCAATTCTCGATCTACATAGCTCGGATTTTGAACTTCCAAGGTTAGTATGCTTTTTTTTTATTGATGTACTCATTTAACTTATACTTTTTTTTTTCAAATGTCCAATTTGCATTTAGCTTGTTTTTTCCTTGATAATATATTATAATATGTGTAGTACCATATTTCATGTCTTTGGTTTTTGGATCTAGTTAGTGTATTCTATGGAAAAGGGTATGCAGATTCCATAATATTCTAGGTTTATGGAATCCACATACCCTTTTCCCTTCAATTGTAGCTGTAATCTCTCTCTCTTTTCATTGATAAAGATATGGAATTTCTCTTGAAACTCAATCTTGATCGGTGAAATGATAGTAATTAATTTCTGTATTCCCTGCTTTAGCAGGGACTAATAAGATACATAAACACTAAGCCTAAACTTATGTTAGGTATATATGTCGTTATTATATAAAGAAAACATTTGTACACATATGACCTTATTATAAATATGTTATCTATGTCATCATGATGTTGATCCTCTACACATATGATCACCTTATTATAAAGATGTTGAGCTTATTATAAATATGTAGGTCACTATAAATAAACATATCATAATCGAAAGGAGTAGCCAAAATATAAAAAAGTGACAACTTAATGTTTGGTATGGTGTCGGTAAGACAATTACTTGTCAAGACAAGGATTTGTCACAATGAATGAAAATGACAGGAAGCTTGCTCGGTTAAGAGTGACATTAGAGGTGAGGGGCGATGGAAAATTTTATTGTTCTTGCTATAATTGTAGAGGTTTTAAAAATAGAATACTTTTAATAACAACAACCCAAAGACATTGTCAGGAGAAGGGGCACGCCGAAGGGGGTTATGAATATCGTCCCTTGGTAAGAGGATTCAATATTTAATGTGTTCTCTATAATAATCAGTATGTCATGAATTTTAGTAATATTTCTCATCAGGATTTTTATATTTTCTATACACACTAACTTTTCTATGTTGTTTTTAAATATATAGATGATGCCCCCAAAGTGTCGACCTCCAGAGAGTTATTTGCTAAGTACTAGCAGAAATACTACTTTACATGGAGATGAACTTCAAGATCAGAATATTGAAGCTGCTGATCAAGTTATTAATGATGATATGGATGGAGATAATGTTAGTCATTCAAATCAAGAAGATGAGATACATAGATTGATTAAAGACACATTTTCTCCAATGGATGAGGACAACCAGGATGATAGTCATGATGTTGATCCTCTACTCGAGAAGTCACATCAACCTCTTTATGAAGGCTCAACAAAAAATATTTTATCTGCTATATTGTTGTTGGTGAACCTAAAGGTTTTGAATGGTTTATCAAAAACATGTCTCACATAGATACTAAGGTATTTAATTTGTTAATTATTTATGTTTGCATGTTCACAAATACTTAAAAGGTTCAATTTTTTCCTATATTGGTATTGTTTTCTAATTTGTAAATTAGTATATTGGATGATATATTGATGATTAATATTGTTTACATTGACTCATTGTTTAGAATTTTGTAGATTGTTAGGTAATGTTCTATTACCGAAGTCAAATATTTTGCTACACACATATCGAGAAATATCTGTGATTATGAAAGAAATTGGAATGGACTATCAGGCTATTGATGCATGTCCTAATGATAATATCATATATTATGGACAATATGCATTAGAAAATGAATGCCCACAATGTCAAATAAGTAGATATCAAACCGATAAAGCGTCAAAGAAGGTGTCTCGCAAAGTTCTTCGTTATATTCTGATAATTCCACATTTCCAACGGTTATTCAGGTGCCAAAGTATAACACAATTTATGGATTTCCATGAAAAGAAAAAAAGTCGAGAAGATGTTCTTCGAATGCCTGCAGATGGTTCTGCATTGAACTACATTGAAGAAAAATGGCCAATTTTTAAAGAAGAACCTCGTAATGTTAGAATTTTGTTGGCAACGGATGGTGTCAATCCATTTGGAGAGCTTCATTCTACGTACTCAGCGTGGCCTATTTTTGTTATAAACAATAACCTTCCTCCTTGGATGTCGAACAAGAGAGAGTACACAATGTTGGCAATGATTGTTCCAGGTATTTAATTAATTATCTTTTATTTGCTTTAAAGCATGACACAATATTTCATTTCTTTGTTTCATGCATGGTAATTATTTATTTTATATCTCACGACATCTAGATAAGTATAATTAATCATGTAGTAGGTTGAACCAATCAGGTAGGTACCAGGTTAAATATATGAACGTATATATTGAGCTTCTCATTGACGAGTTGTTGAAGTTATGGGTTGGCATCACTATGTATGACATCTCTAGACCAATAGGGAAAAGATGATTTCAATTCCATGGAATACTATCATGGACAATTCATGATGCTCCCGGGTTAACACATTTTTGTGGTATATTGTTACTTTATTTTTGTGATTTAATATTATATATCTTTTTTGAAAAAATCATGCATTATTTTAAATTGTAACTCTAATTTGTCGCTACATTTATTCATATATCTTATAGGTCTTCAAACAAAGGGTAAATTTGCATGCCCAGTTTGTGTTCCTAGGATAAAATATTGTCATTCAAGGAGTTTAGCAAAGGAAGTGTTTGATGAGTATAGGAACTTTCTGCCTAAGAACCATAGTTATCGAACTACAAAGAAAGCAAAGTTCAATGGTAAAGAAGAAAACGGAAAAAAACCCACAAAGAATGACACCTCGCCTATGGAAGTTGGAATATATTAGAAATCGTCAAGGTACACAAATTATTTATATATGAACTATTATCTAAATCTTTGGTTAATTTCATTAGTATTAATTTCATTTTGTCCCATTAATTAGTGTTAATTTCAATTTGTTGATGTTTCACGAATTTCGTTAAGGCACGAATGGGCTTCCATGAGGAATGAAAAGTTACCCGATGCAATTTAGTAGATTTCCATACTACGAGCACCTACAAATAGTTCATTTTTTTGATAAAATGCATATCGGGAAGAACATAACCGAATTGTTATGGCGAATATTAGATGGAAGGACTAACAAAGAGAGAATTGGAAAGATTTGTTGTGACATCCGAGAAGCTAATCACACCTTGCAAAGTGTTATTATTAATTCTAATGGTGATGGTCATGAACAAAATACCAGTCTTCCTTGGTTATTGATGGAGCAACAGAGCAATATTGTAAAAGAGGTCATTCGAAAAATTAGGTTTCCGACGGGGTTTTCGTCGAACATACAAAATATCTTAACTGCAAAAGGTGATTTTGGCAGGGTTAAAACACGTGACTGGCATACATTCATTAAGGTAATTAGTAGGTTATAATATATTTTCTTATTGGTACACATTTTTTGGAAACAAATAATAATTATTTGTTTTTTTTTACATTATGTTCTACCTTTATCTCTCCCAGACGACTTTGACAACAACATAAAACAAATTATTTATGTACTTGGAAAATACATGAGGTAAGTATTGTTTCATAAGGAAAATGTACTTCTTATGTGATTTGTATTGGAACTTATTGACATATTATCTTTTATCTGCAAATTTATGTTTGCCTTGATATTATTAATTTTATTGCATCGACATTTGTAGGTGGCTATCATCAAAAGAAATCCATAAAGAAGATATAAGGTATTGGAAGAGAGAAATTCCCCGACTAATGTGTCAAATGCAACAATATCTACCTCCAACATTTTCCAATGCACAAGAACACTACCTCATACACCAAGTTGAGGAGATTGAATTATGTGGACCAGTACACACTAGGTCGATGTGGATGGTGGAGAGGTAGTTGAAGTCACTGAAGGATTTTGTTAGACAAAGAGCACGTATGGAGGGTTCTATGGTTGAGGGATATGTTGTTCCTGAGTTTATACTTTAAGGCTCTAAAGTATACCGTCAAGGCATCCAAAAAAGGTAGAGATAGTTAATGGGTAAAAAGAGCAGTCTAATGAAAAGCGAGATCAAAGTTGGTTCCTTAACTGTCTCTGTCTAGCTTCCCATTGTTCTTGGATTCTAATATCCCTTTCAATCATGGCCCATGAATGTTCAAGTTCTACTCGTGTACTTGATGTTTGTAAGATGGTATTGAATTGGTTTAATGAAATGCTTGTCTGATCTGATAGACCGGGTTCTATATTAGGCTGTCTGGTAACTAGAACAGTCATGAAGGCTACGGGTTTCTCTTTTTGTAAGTCAAAATTATTTTTAAGGGTCGTAAATTTCTGATTTGAATCAATAAGAATAAAACTTCCAAACTATGAATCAATAGTATAACAGAAATAAAGGCCGTTTCTAGTATCTGAGTCAAATTTAAAGGAGGCGGTGCATGGAATGAAGAAAAAAAAAACATATAGTTGTATAACAAATGTGAGGAATCAATTAAAGAGGAATCTCACTTTATGCTAATAGAAGAAAGAGAGATGATAA
>JASDQU010221377.1:10560-22694 GCA_032191745.1 Picea mariana
GTATACATATATATATATCTTATTTTATGCATTGCCTTTTAATTCTCTTTTTCTTTTATGAACTTTCGACACCTTTCGGATAGCCCCGATAACCTTCATATTTGCCTCTTACAGGATTCCAGCTGCACACAAAACAAGCAGGAAAAGTAAACCGAAAGTTGGTCTTAGAAATAAATTAGCTTAAACAGGTGATACCCAAGAAATTTGATATTGTGCAAAGAAATTGAAATGGAAAGGTATAGATGAGGTTTTCTAAAGAACATGTTCTAAAAGACTATTTAAAGAAATCTAAGGGAACCTCATTCAAACAGCAATATCGGCTGAACTGATAAATAACAGAATTGTTTCTTTGTTTAATCAAAAGTTAAAACAAATTAAAGGATTCACCCAATTTAAAAGCAGTCAGTCAAAGTAAAGTATCCCCAAAACAAAGATCTACAAGAGTCAAATTTCATGTCTTAATGCTCGAAATCAAAAGATGGTTTTCGTATTCTCCGTCTGTGGTTTCAAAATCTCTGAAGTCATATCACGCAAGCAGCGATGACTATCGTACTCTCGAGGCGAGTCCTACTTTCAGGAAAAAATCTTTTCCCCCTTTTGTCCTACCTCGGGATTTCGCATGTTGGATGCTATAGATCACGTAGTTCATAAGTCCCGAGCAACAAAACAACGAAATCGCTTTAAAATTTCACCCAGGGTAGTAACGGGAGTAAAGTTTTCCTAAATCATGATTAAACATCATCGGGTTTTCGCACCTCAGTGTTCACCAAATCCAAAAGTTTATTGTTGTAGCCCCGATAGCCGAGACCACGAAGTCCTTATTTTAGTAATCCGTGTCAAGGTTAAAAGTAAAAGCTAAACCATGGTAAAGTTCTGTCGGCAATTCACCACTCGACGTTTTCTTTTTAAAAAGTTACACTGTCTAAGCCCCGACTCGCGAAATCACGATAAGGATACGAACATAATTAATTAATCACTTAATCCAAGCTTATCTTCCCTTTTAATTAAGTCGTATTATCGCGATCTCGCGGTTTCGCAGATCGGCATGCAAACTTCCCGGAAACTTATCTTCGAAGCTCTGAGTCGCGATATGGAGAATATAAATAATTACGTAATCAATTAAGCACCTAATCAAAATTTTGGTTTTATTAACCAAAATCGATCATCACAAATTCGGGGGTTAGAGGTTCAAAGAATTAAAGATAAATTCCCGATACAACGAGTACCGAAAGAGCAATTAACGTCGGTAAAACTGGATTAATTAAGCTAAATCAATGTCTCCCGTGTTTTGATGCTTGCACGATTTACAAGGTAGTCTTATTTCTTCCATACGCCAACTGGCATTTCTAACTGCCAAAATTTATGGCTTTAATTATGAAATAAGGCGAATCGATGAATAAAGATTGTGTTTTTATTGCTAAATTTATTTCTAAACATGATTTGACAGACCTGTTCTGAAAAGTACCAAGTTTTCGAATATATATAAGGGTTGTTATTCATTATAACAAATGCATTTTTATATTACACAGAGCACACTTTCTCAGCGAGCTAAGTTCTGTATGTATACGTATTTTTATCGCAGAAGAGCTAAAGCAAGATCTCCAGGCATGGCCCCGCGAAAAGCATCCAAGGCCAGTGTTGAGGTTTCAAGACAAGGTTTGGACAATGTCGCTGATACTTCACCTCGAAGTATCGACTCGGTCCCGAATTGGTCGTTTGTTTCCGATGTTCTGTAGGCCGAATTGGTGGATTATTCCGATGATTCCAGCGACAATGAAAAATACGACATAACCACCAAGTATAAGATCGTCATTCAATCAGGAATGCATAAAGTAGCAGCCAGGCCACAATTGCTCCCATATTATGACATGGTCTGATGGGCATTAGACCATGTGGACATACCAACCAGAACCATCGTGAATGAGCAGAAGGTCACCATCGGGACTTTCAGGCCTGAACATCTGCAAGCCATGTATAAGTTGCCCACAGCGTCCGACTATACATATGGCGTCGAATTATTGGACGAGTTCAAATAGAAGGAATGTATACAGTATGATAAAACCATGTCTAGCTTAATAAAATATTGGGTTTCTCACACTGCAAAGTTCAGGGCTGATAGCCATGGCATATATTCAATAGCTTCCTTAGAACCGCAGTACAAGTATGTAGCTATGATGACATGCAGATTATACGGGAGAGAGGACACCTCACATTTATTTCTTCCATGGGTGCCTCTAATGTTTCAGGTCACCTAAGGTTGTTCCTTCGACTGGGCGAAAATGTTGTCTGATAGCTTGACCAGTCGGGTCACAGAGTATCGGGCGCAGAAAGAAAGCGAAAATACTTCTTCATTTTTCATGTCTGCATACATTATGGACGCCGTGTGTTTTTTAACACCATTTCCCTTAATGAGTTGGAGTTGGACTCTAGCAGAAGACAAGCCTATCCACATTTATCATGCAAAATTGTGGGAAAACAAAGAGACAAATTTCATATATGAAATCTTCAAATGGGTGATGGTGCCTCTGCATGTCACTATTTTCAGTCACCCGCCACCCAGGATCTCGGACAGTATAGTGACAAATCTGAGCAGCATAGCCGACTGGTATGTAGAAGCCAAATTTTCATATCTTAGAGTTTTTGGGGCTTCTATTCCCCCGCACGCATTACCATTGTTCATTCCCAACAAGTTGGCTTGTCATGAGGTTGCTAGACAAACAGTAATCTGTGGTATAAGCAAGGATCTTAAGGGATACTCAAAGAAGGTATGGCCACCTTTTCCCATTCATTTAAATTCATATTCTTTATTAGATTTCGGGCATGCCAAAGCTGAGGCAGTAGCCCTAGAAGACCTAAATTTGGTCCTCATTGAATATAAGAAACATGATCCGCAAAGGGTCGTGAGAAATCATTTGTCCAGTTGTAGGCTCAAGAGATTTGAGCACGAAAATTCACCCTCGGATGACATTTTCCGAGGTGCAAGATCTTATGCAGAGATTTTAGCTCGAATCCAAACATTGGCACCTGAAGAGAGGGCCGATGTTCTGAAATTCCAAGAACATTGACGCAGTTGTCTTCCCGCAGTGTTACAGGGTGAGAATTCGAGTACAGCGGAGGCAAAACAAAAAGATGCCGAAGGCTCCAAGGATGCAACTCCCGGTCAAGAAAAACACCAGGACAGGGAAGAGAAAACTAAGAGTCTGAAAGCAGAGATAAAGACTCCTGAACCACTGAAGAAGCAGAGTCCGGTTACTACTCCGGGACCATCAGCGAAACAAATCGGAGATCCTATCACATCGGTTACTCCCTTGCAATCGACTCAGGGAAATATTGATGTAGGGTGGATATTCAATGAAGAGTTGAGGCCTATAAGGGTGGAAGAGCTCCATCCAAATGAGTTCTTCTTTGATAAGAAGAGAAAAGCAGTGGTAAAGAGAGAATTCTATCAGGAAGGGGAGTCGACAGCCAAGAAATACAAAGTTATAATTGATGGGAAGGACAAGAAGAATGAGCAGTTCACCACAGAAATAGTTGGGACATTAGGGGCATATGCCACGGCGAACCAATTTTCAGTCGGGGTCTTGAAAAACCAGCTGAAACAAAAGAATCTCCTCATCAAAACCCTGGAAGCTAGACTAGCCACAGCAGCAGAGGCTGCCAAAGATCGGGCAAGTGTAGGAATAGAGCAGGCCAGGTTGGCCGATAAAAATGAGATATAGTTGCTCAAGACTAAGATCGAACAAGCACAGCTGGTGGTTCGGGATGGTCAGATGCAAGTGAGCCAACAAAAAGATTTGTTTGAACAACTGCAGGCTAGGGTGGAAATCACCGAGAGCAAAGTGATAAATATCGGGATGTTCCAGTCCCAGGCGATGGAGATTCGGAGCAGAGTCTCTGCGGCCCAACGAAATCTACTCGGCAAGGTAGAGGTGATTCGGGACAACTGCTTACTGGTTAATCAAGTTTTGGAGAATTTAACTGCTAGAGAAAGGGAAGCTGGAGCAGCACGGGTTGCCTTCCAAGAGGCTATGATAGCCACAAACAACAAGGATTCGGGAAGTACTCCCAGGTTCACCATTTCGGAGCAGACTAGAGGAAACATTCTATTAAAAGAATGGGAGCACAACATCGCTGAAGGCAAGTTGCAAGCCAAAAGGGTAATGAATTCCTTAGAAGAGGCCTTTAGTTCTATAGATGGAAATCTGCTAGGGATTGATAGTGGAGGTAATGCTGAGGCATTGATTCAAATGAATATGGCAAAAATCTCGCTTGATTTAAAGGAAAAAGAGGAAAGAGATTCGGCCGAGATCTCCCAAGTGACTATGGCGGACATAGTCCAAATAGACAAATGCATGATTAAACCAAGCGCACAATTATGTGCTATCGACATCATAGACAGATAGATGGAAGACAGGCTGCCGCAATTAGCCCGAGATTGTTACTCTTTTGAGGCCAACTATCAAGCAAAACCATCAAGGCTGATATCTCGGTTGGTTGAAAGATGTGTCACCTGTACTGAGCACGCACAAGGACAAACTTCTGGCACCAAGTGAAGACGGAGAAGAAGAAATGGAGCGATTTCTCTCCTCCCTATCATAAACTAAATTTTTATAACGATTGACATCCCATCTTATTGTAAAATTGTATAAATATACCGTAGAAAGAAAGAAAAAGGGTTGGACCTTTTTGTGTCGATTGTAACAGAGTTTTTACACCTTGAGAGTTAATACAAAGCAAATCTGAAGATTCTCAATTCCATCATGACTATGTTATGAGTTTGTTTTCTTGTATCTCATATTTCGTTTCATTTCATATCCTTATCTGATGAATGCTTTGCTATAATTTAGTACAACCTCTACTATAGCGAATGAATTTTGGTTTTCTATAATTGTTTACTGTTTTTCCTCTGTACCAGCTATCAGCAGGTGTAAGACCAGTCAACACTTTCAAAATTCTATATATACTTTGTGCTTCATCGGGTTACTTCTTTACATTTTTCTTCTTCTTTTTATACGTGATATTCTCCCTTGATAGGAGCCTTACTCGATAGACAGCTAAATGTTTTTCTCCCACCTCATACATTTTTATTAAAATATAACTCAGTTATGGGAAAGAGCCTTTGATTTGCATCTTGTTTTATTCCTGGAACCATAAACTCTCTTTTATACGACCGAATTGAGATAGCACTTAATTTCCCTCTGAAGTTTTCTTATTTTTACTGTTTCTCTATGACTGTCCCTGTGCCAACACAGCCCAATATTGAACCTGGAGTATCAAACCAAACACACATTGCCTTAAATATTTTCGATACTATCCTTAAAACAACTACTACCCGGGTTGAACTCGAACATTCATGGGCGGCGATTGAACAGGATATAACCATCCAGGAACAGTTGGAAGCTAGACAACGCCAACGTAGAAATCTTCCTTAGTTTCCCTTGCCGAAGGTTGACGTTTCTCTCTTCTCTACCTTTAACCCACTTTCGGATGCCTAGACACTATACTTCTAAGCCTTAAGTACAGACTCTGGAACAACATTACCTTTGAATAAGAGATAGCCTCCCAAAGATCCAGAGAATCTCAGATGGAGATTGACAGTGAGACAATACCTTATCCCCCTTCAATAGTTCAGGGGGAGACAAACATTATTCTAGTTGATCCAGTTGTTCCAGATGATCCAATTGATACGCCTAAAGACATTGTAGTAGGGAATTCAAGGCCTTCTTGGGCTCGACAGACTCTACAGGAGGCAGAGGGACATGCATCCCCTCAAGGGACATCCCGAGAGAGAAAGAGACCAAAGATATTTTCGAGCTACCTTTCAGCCATGAGCCACATCATTGACTCTGAGCCTTCTTGTCATGGAGAAGCTACAAGTGAACAGGTATGGAAATATGTCATCACAGAAGAATATCAGTCTATCTTGAAGAATGATGTATGGGATATTGTTATGAGACCAGAAGGAAAGTCAGTAGTGACTTCCGAGTGGATTTATAAAATCAAGCATGCAACTGATGGAAGTATCAATAAATACAAAGTGAGATTTGTAGCTGGAGGGTTCTCACAAGTAGAGGGAGTCGACTATGATGAGACATTTTCTCTAGTAGCTCGATACACTTCCATCCGGTCTATCATTGCACTAGCTGCATCCATGGGTTGGAAACTACATCAGATGGATGTAAAGACAGCCTTTCTCAATGGTGAGATTGAGGAATAATTTTATATCGAGCAGCCAGAAGGATTTGTGATACACAACGAGAAATCTCATGTATGCGGGTTGAATAAATCTCTTTATGGACTAAAGCAAGAACCTCGTGCTTGGTATGAGAAAATGGATGGATTATTGATGAGTTTGGGATTCAAAAAGAGTGATGTTGATCCAAACCTATATTATCACATTGTTGGCAACGAGTTCTTAATATTGGTCCTATATGTGGATGTCTTATTCCTCACCAATTTAGAGAGACTCATTGTTGAATGCAAGTAAGAATTGATTGCTAAATTTGAGATGAAGGATCTAGGTATGATGCACTACTTATTGGGACTAGAAGTATGGAAGAGGACTGATGAGATTTTCTTGAGTCAAGGAAAATATACAATGGAGATATTGAAGAAGTTTGGTATGACAAAATGCAAATCCATGCCTACACCAATGGTGATGGATTTGAAGAAAATGAATGATGTTTATTCAGACGAGATTGATCCACACTTGTACTGACATCTGATTGGATCACTGATGTATCTAGTTAACGCCAAACCTGATATATGTTATGAAGTGAATGTGCTTACTTAGTTCATGAGTCAACCGAGACAGAATCACTGGATAGAAGTGAAACATGTTTTCAGATACTTACAAGGCATAGTTGTATATGGCATGAGATATGCCTCCAGTGTAGACTTGAGTTTACAGGGATATGTCGATGCAGATTGGGCAAGGAGTGCAGTGGACTGGAAGAGCACCTCTGGTTGTTGCTTTACTTTGGGGTCTGCCATGGTTTCCTAGTGCAGCAGGAAATATAGCTTTGTGGCCTTGAGTATCACAGAGGTAGAGTATATAGCATTGAGTGTGGCAGTCCATGAAGCAGTGTGGCTTCACAAGCTTCTGACAGATTTATTGGATCATGAGATGGATCCTACCACTATCCATTGTGATAACCAGAGTTGTGTGAATCTCTCTGAGAAACCTATGTTTCATGATAGATCGAAACACATTGAGATAAAATATCACTATATCAGAGACATGGTGTAGAGGAAAATAGTACACATGAAATACCTTCCTACCCATGAGCAGATTACATATATCTTCACCAAACCGCTTGCCAAGACGAAGTTTGAGTACTTATGTAAGAGACTTGGCCTGGTAGAGAATACCTCTCTAGATGAGAGGGAGTGTGGATGTTTATTACCAAGACTAAATTTGAGTACTTCCATGAGAGACTTGGCCTATGGATAATACCTCCCTAGCTGAGAGGGAGTGTCGATGACTACAACCAAGATGAAGTTCAAGTATTTCGTGTGAGACTTGGCCTGATGGAGAATGCCTCCCTAGATAATAGGGAGTGTTTATGATTATAGATGTGTGAGACATCCTCCAGGACACAGACTGAGTGAGTCGGCCTGAGAGAGATCCCATGAGTTGGGTGTGCCCATGAGATGGGTGTGTTGTTCCTCTCTGAGATGGAGAAGGAACGTTGTGTGCCCTTGAGAAGGGAAGATGCCCATGATATGGGTGTATCGTTTGAGATGAAACGATGTGTACCCATGTGATGGGTTTATTGTTCTCCTTTGTGAAGAGAGTTGAGATGATGTGATACTCCAGATGATTCTCCTGTGAGACGCANGTGGTTGAGCACAGGTGGAAGTGATCCTAGTGGCTTAGCACTAGTGAGTGTGTATTCTGATGATTCTCCTATGAGACACAGTGAGATAGATACTTGCATGTCCCTATGGTTGAGCACGGGTGGGCTTTCCCCTATTGTCTAAGCACTAGTGGGTGTATGAGATCCCTTGCTATATTTTCTAAGAGTCAGACTTACCTGTAACCTTAATTGTGATGTAAAGGGTACAGGTCAACCCCACCATAAAGTGAAAGATAATTAATATGGTAATTATATTCTGAGTTATTGAGGTCGGCCCTGTTGTGTCAATAGACACCACTTTTGATGTGTCCATTCTAATATAAATAAATATTATTTCCCCATTGAGGAAACACAACACAAGTGTGATTTTGGAAATTTCAGCAAGTACAAGTTCTAGGGCTAAAGTGTGCACCTCTCTTGGGCGCTAGCCTTCAAGGTTTTGTGAGCACCCTTTTGTGTGCTAGGTTTATGGTGTGGGAGGTCTATCTCTTGAAGAATATAACAAAGGATTGGTTGGGTTTTCTTCCCTTGTTGAGAATGGTTTCCCGGGATACTTCTTGTGTACTTGTGCATGGTATTTCTTCTTGTGATCTTGGTTACTGCATCAAATTGTTTATGGTGTAACTGTAATTGACTATGGTTCAAGTAAAATGATAAAATTGAAATGAACTTCATGCTTGATCCTAGCTTAATGAAAAATTAACAGAGGGGTCATGATTGGGGATACTATCCTTTCTGGTCCAAAAGATCCTATATCAATAGGAAATTCCCTACCTCTGAGTGTGGTTTGAATTATTAATTAATGTGATTGGAAGCAATCGATTGGGTTTACAATGAAGCCTATAAATCTATCACTGATCCAACTAGGACACTTTTATGGAATGAACCCCAAAGTGAAACTAAGGATAAATGATAGCAGGTGGTTGGATCCAAAAAAATTTCATATTAGATCATTGGTTCCGAAGATATGATAATATGGAGAGGACCATTTTTTTTTTCGAAGCACGAACAAAATGGGATAGAGGCACCCTCGAAAAAGACAAGTAACTCACATTTGATCTCATGGTTAGAGGTGGATTCAGAGTTGGACAATGGTAATAATTCCCAAAAGGAAAATATGGGGAGAGGAAAAAAAGTAGAAAGAGGGAGAAGAGAAAAAGATGTTGAATATGCCTCCTATGTTATCCATAACATAGGAAAGTATTAACATAATTTGATAAAGTCATTCATTTTGAATGCTACATAAATAATATAAGCCACATGATGGAATAGAGAGACCTGGATGTAGAGAATTGGGAGAGATAGAATACAATAGATGCCCTTTCTCATCTCGATTCAATTTAATCAATATATGTGAATATCATTACATATACATCCAGAAAGTTGTATTCCTTGAGAGAGGCTTGTACATTTTGCGAAGGGATTTTTATTTATCGGAATAAGAGTCTACTTCAACCAATATGCCCTTGGGCACAACTATACATAACATAGAAATAAGACTTGGAAAGGGTGGGAAATTAGTTAGAGCGACAGGTGTTGTAACAGAACTGGTCGCAAAAGAAGATCGATCGACCACATTAATATTACCATCTGGAGAAGTTCGTTTAATATCTGAGAATTGCTTAGAAACAATTAGAGAAGTGGGTAATATCATTGCAAACAATAGAAGTTTCGGTAAATTTGGAGCTAAACGTTGGTTGGGTAATCATTATGAGGTAAAAGGAGTAGCTATGAACCCTGTAGACCATCCTCGTGGAGGTGGAGAAGGAAGAACCCCAATTGGAAGGAAAAAACATGTGACCCCCTGAGGCTATAGTGTGCTTGGAAAGAAAATTCGAAAGAGGAATAAGTACAATGATTCTTCAATCCTTCATCGACGTGAGTAAGAATGGTTGGATATCCATAAAAACAAAGAAAGAAAGGTAATTGATCATGGCACGTTCATTGGAAACAAATCCTTTTCTGGCTAATCATTCATTGAGGAAAATTAAAAATATAAACATAAAGGAATAAAAAAATATAATAGTGACTTGGTCCCAAACATCTATCATTGTACCCGCAATGATCGGTCATATAATTTTTGTTCATAATGGGAGAGAACATTTACCCATTTATGTAACAGATCGTATGGTAGACCACAAATTGGGGGGATTTGCACCTATTCTACTTTTTCAGGGACATGTGAGAAATGATAAGAAATATCATCGTTAATTGAGAGATACTTGTCATTCATTGGGGAGGATGGAGTCAATGGGAAATAATAGTCCAGGTCCATAGATGCGACCTTTGAAAAGAAATATACGTATGTCTGCCCATAAATCATGCAGAGTAATTAATTAAATTTGTGGTTGTTCATATGGAAAAGCACTTATGATATTGGAACCGGTGCCATATGGGCACTGTTATCCCATATCACAATTAATTCATTCTATAGCGATGAATGCAAATCACAATATGGGCTTGAACAAATCCAATTTACTCGTCGATAGAGTCGAAGTGAATGAGGGTGTCGTTTTCAAAAGGGTTCAACCTAGAGCTCAGGGATGTGGTTATCCAATACATAAACCCACTTATCATATAACTATTGTATTGGAGGAAATTGTTGGAATACTGAGAGGGGGGGTGAATTAGTATGAGCATTTTTATCACTTTTAACCACAATATAAAATCTTCAATGATATATTCAAAGCATATAAGAATTAACTTTATCAGTTACCATCTATGTTTAGTATATCATCAACAATATAAATCAATAGTGCATAGTAAAATAATTACAGATACACAGTACACCAATATTAACATGGAAACCCAATGCAGGAGAAAACCACAGAATGATTTTCTTATATGTTAGAAGAAATATATTCATAGGAATCTCCAACTTTCCAATTTTCGAGCTTCAACTGGAAGGAGGCTCCAACCTGAAGGAAGCTCCAATTCCCTGATTTACCATCTACAACTGGAAGGAGGTTAAAACCCCCTTTCCTTTCCCCATACAACCTCCATGAAATATAAATGTAAACCAATCTTTCAATACCACATCAACCTGTCACTGTCCCTTTCACTAGACGGATATACCATCACTCTCACTGTCAACCTGTCACCACAACTTGTTATTGTCAACCTGTCACCATAACTTGTCACTGTCAACCTGTCACCACAACTTGTTATTGTCAACCAGTCACCATAACTTGTCACTGTCAACCTGTCACAACAACCTCTGATCTTGTATTTGACCAGGTGTACGTGATCACAGACCTGCATACCTTCCTCAACTTTTGCAACAAGGGAATAACATCTTCATCAACCTTTACCTCAGTCTCATGGGACTAGTTATAGATTAGTCACAAACCCTAACTTTCAACAAGAATAAATCTTTACATGTAATGAATAAAGGTCTGAAACTTGTACCCAACCTTAGTTATTATGTCTTATGAAATTCCTCCAAGTTTCACTCCTTTAATAATTCCTTAAAAGGAGTTATAGAGAAAATGGCAAACCTTGTTGAATTATGGCCTATTTTAGAGGGCGAACTTGTATGGCATGCCACGTGCTCAATATTTGATATCTTATTCTGAAAATATCATACAACAAACCACATCCTGTAATATTTCCATTTCAATTGATCTCACATCAATTTTATTCTCTATGAATAATTTATGACTGTTTTACCCGGAATATCTATTTAAAACTAGTTTCAGGACTAGTCGAAATCCCTATCTTCGACACAGTGTATCTCTAAAAGTACAATGACCCGGAAGATGAAAATTATACCACGGGTACCTTGACATGTTTTCTCGACATCCTCCAATTTTGTCTATCTTAATCATTATAGAAAAACAATTATAGTGAAAATGGTAAGATGACCTGTAAATAACATACCTTAGAACACATCATCAAAAACTTCATCCTCCCTTGGATTTTAAGCCTTCTTAACTTCACCTGTACTTCTCTTCCTCCAACCTGTATTCTCAAAACTGAATACATAGAAGTGATTTGCAACTAACTCTTATTTGTGTTATAAAGAGAAATTATTTAATGGCATGCAACTTCCATGCAACTCATGATGGCATGCAACTCACATGCAACCTGTTATCTTATGTTTACTACCACTTTACTTTGACATGCAACTTTTTTCATAAATGACAACCAATATTCTAAAAACTAAACTTTCGACAATATTTTTCGATAATTAATTAATGACATGCAATAATTAATTATCCCTGCAATAATTAATTAATCTTTTTCGATAATTAATTAATCCTTGCAATAATTAAT
>JASDQU010221387.1:0-17806 GCA_032191745.1 Picea mariana
TTACTGTTTAAAAGACATCTGATGAATGAAGAAATCCATAATAAGATCTCTGGATGCATTACTGTTTTCATAAGAATATACAACAACTGATCTCTATAAAGTAGACTAAGATTTTTCAGTGAAAGAAAAGTTAAAAATCTATTGATAGCTCAAAATACTGATTCACCCCCCCTCTTAGTATTTCTCAACAGATAATTCAAAGCTAAAGGACCACAAAAATGGCATGTTCTGGATATATCGTCTTACCATTAGGATTTTCATGCTCATATATTTTTTCACATATTTTGCAGAAGGAGACGAGATGGATTTTTACAAATTGCATCTAAGAGAATTTAAATTCCACAATGAACAAAAAAAAAATCATCAATCACTTCAAGTAGAAAGGCATCACTTAGCTTAATTGTCACCGAGATTACCCCGAGGAAGAATTCCATGAGAGGTTTATTTACTTTTATATAGTACATGCACATAAGTAGAATGTCGTATAAAGGGAAGGGAAAATGGAATTTATTGAGATTTGTTTTGGATCTGAAGGGAGCTTCAGATCCTACGCCTTTATTTATTGACTTTATAGAAACTCAATTGCTATAGATGGAGAAGGCGGCAGATAGATCAAGTGGCTAGTAGGTAGGTAAAGAGGATAGAAGAGATACATGCTTAAAGGAAATTACAATTACAAAATTAGGGAAATTAGCTTACCAAGTCTAGAACATTGAAGCTATTGTGAATAAATCAATCGACACTCAACAACAACAATGTGAAAAATGGAGAGGGGAGACTAGCGGAGGTGGCTAGTCAACAATAGACTTGGCTTAACATGCGAGGCACCAAGAAACAAAAAAATGGCATCTTGGCTAGAGGATTTACTTCAGAATTTTCTAGAAAGTCCAGATGACAAAGACCCATCAAAGACTTTAGAGACTTTTAATTTTGATAGGAAGAGGGAGGTCATCACAAAGTAAACTCACAAGCGAAATAAGATTGATGATTGCCAATTTGTAATTGGAACTATAAAGTAAATAATGGGTGGACATTGGATGAACCCCTCCCTTCTCTATAGTTACCATCAAAATCACCATAGCTCAAGCCTCTCGGGAAGCTAATTTTAAGTTCGTTGAGGAAAACAAACACATTAAGAGTGAATGACTAGGCTAGAGAGTCAAGTTGAGTAATATAAGACCTCAAAGGATAACTAGGCAGACTTAGTTGCATTCAGTGACATGAGGGAGGATCAAATTGCACCATTGATCCATGACTTCTATCAACATGTTCACGCCTATAAGGAAATAATGGTTAGCATGCCAATGACAAAAAAATAGTTGGAATGGTGAATTGTAGATATGGAAAAGAAAAAGTAGCAACTAGATAAAATTATTGGTTGGTAGGAACAATATAAGCCTATTAGTATGTTGTTGTGGGAAAAATGTCATGCTCAATGGACAAGGGTTCTCCCTGATGTAAGGTCCTAATTAGACTTCAAACCATTAGGAGTAGGAGACCCATTCAGACTCTGGCCTTATGGACATTACTTTAGATGAGGGAATGATTATGGAATGTAGAATGCAATATACTAATGTCCTAAGTGCAAGATGCAAGATAATCTAACATATCCTGTCTAGGAGCATAATTTAACCATCAAATACAATATTAGTCATATATTCTTATGGATATTTCTGAAACATAAATCTATTTAAGAAATGAAAAAACCCATAAGCATCAATGAAGGTTCAAAGCTGAAAATTCGGTTAGAACATTACAATTCACAATCTCTTATCTACCAACTCAAAGATACATATCAGATGAGCAGGAAGAATATGAACCATAAATTCATTTCAAAATAGTCAACAATAAAATAATATAGCCTTATAGTGGTATTAATGAAAACATAAACACTAGAAAAAGTTCTTAGGATATATAGCATGACACCAATGCTCCTCTTCATAGTTGGCCTTGAGGGCTTCTTCTCATTATAATTCTTAAAATAAATCTCTAATTTATAGTCAACAAAAATCCCTTTATATAGTGAATTCATGGGCTTATAAAGCCTTCAAGGTATAATTGCTTCTCGGGACTTCTTGACTTCCCTTTTGGTAGTTATAACTTTCCAACTTCCTTTTCTTTAATTCCTTCTTAGAGACTATATGAGATTACACTTTATTTACCATATGACTCTAGTAGACCTTGTTCCTTGCCTTGAACACAGGTGACAAAAAAATTCATGTTGGGATAAAATACCTAAGATATGTTTGAAAATTAATTGCTCAAAAGCAACTTCATGAGATATTAACTCCATAGGCATGGGCCCCATATCCCTTTAAAAGGTACTTGAGAAATATTTAATTAGATTTATCTCCTTAGAAAGGCCAACAATGTATTCATTTAAAACTTCTTTAGTAATTTGGGGAGTCAGCCCAATTACACTCCCTTTGGTCATTATGTTGTTTTCTAGTTTGCTCAAAAAATCTTCCATGGGTCTAGGTGCACCCATATCTCCCATTGGTGGCAAATGACATATCTCAATGACTTTTTCAATAGTAAGATACATGCATTTACAATTGTTCATTGATACTATGATTCCCTTCTTTGATGGTGTGCTTGTTGTTTGGAAATTTGGTAAAGATGCATAATTTAGTTGGTTTTCTCTCTATCATTCTAAGTATATCCTCTGGTGCATCTTTCTCCTCAGTTTGCCACTTCTTTAGCTCATCCATGTTGAGATGAACTATGTATAAGACTACATTATTGTCTTTGTTTTTTTCTAAATATGAAAGGAATTGAGTAGAAATATCCTGGAACTCTTTAAGACTTGTATAGATTTTCTTCTAGACTATGCTAAGCTCGTCTTGCAATTCAAAGGCACAAGCCTTGAACTTTGCCAAGCTAGTCATGTTTCCCTTTTAATGCATTACTTCTTGTTCGATCTTTCCTATTCTCAGCTTGTATTATTCTATTTCTTAGGCCATGTTCCGAATGTTCAATTTTGAGGCCTGACAAAATGCAACACTTGCAAACACTATAGAAATTGGATCACTTATGGTGTTGTCCATAAAAGGTGTTTCGGTTGTAACTGTGAGTTTGGGGATTCTCAATAGCTTCAAATACTTATGTGATTTATTAACTACTTTTCCTCTTGTTTGCTCAAAACTGAAGGAATTGAGGACTTCCACTCTATCCAACTTGTAAGGGGTGAATTATCCCAATCCATGTTCTCCCAATGGGAAATTTCCTCCCATCATGGTAGTTCCAGGAGTGCCATATGAAGTATTTGGAGGACTAGTTTCCATTGGCTATGAAGCTTTGGCCTCCTCTTTCTTCCTATTCTCTTCCTCCCTTTTACTCCTTTATTCTTCTTTTTTTCTCTTTCTTTTCCCTTTCCATTGAAGCTTCAATGCTTCAACCTCCTTTTCACACCTCTCCTTTTTAGGCACTGTGATTGCTTCCCTAGCTTCTCTCTCCATTATTTCGCTATTTGCTTTTTCTTTCTTCGTTCACTCTATTTCTACCCATTATTTTCTTTTGTTTTTCTTGGATTTAGAGCTGCTACCCATCCTAAAGGCTACCTCATATAAAGATGTTTTCCTTCTATAGATATCTTCCTCTATACATACCTCATTTTGGTAAGGCCATATAGACTTGCAATCATGACAATGTTAGTCGACCACATCCAGATGATCATGTCTCGTGAACCTTTCTTCACAAAAAATGAAAGTGGCCAAAATCACAACTTCAACCATTTATTTTTTAACATATTTAAACCCATAGGATCCCACGTGGAAAGGAAATGGAGGCCATAATGCTTTCTTATCTTGAGCAAGAGATGCTCCCAATCCATCTATAGAGGTTTGTTAAGCCACTTTCTGCAATGTCAGCTTGTCCAAAATTAATTTTGGTAGTAGATGAGGAGCTTTGATAGCTCTAAGAACTCTAATATATGTCCCTTTGGTTGTGACATACAAATCACCAACCTTGCAAATTTCTTGTATGGCCTTCTAAGACATGAACTGTGTAGGCTCACATAAAATAAACCTATATAGTGGGGCTACAAATTGCTCACAAATATACATGTAATGAATCCTATATCATTGTTCCCACAATTTCTAGTAGTATATGTGAATAGGAGCTTCACTCGACTGCCACTATCAGTGATTTCCAAGGAAATGGTTGACTGCATGGGTGATATCCAGAATATAGGAGGTCATGAAGAATGTTGGATGTGTTCCTAAGGCCATATGATTGGCCTTGGAGATGGTTTTTCTGATGGAAATTGAAAAAATTGCACCCTAGTGAAAATGGTGTCCGTTTGTGTGATTGCATATATCACATGAATGAAAGACTTCCTGAACTGAGTGGAATCCTCCTCACCATATAGTTTGTTGATGAGGGCCATTGTAATATTGAAAGGAATCCTTAAGAGGCTGGTGGGATACATTCATGTTCTTCTGGCCCTGAAGGATTTGGGGTTCACACACCAAATATTCATGAGGTCCCTACAATTCAAAGGGAACTGTTGCATCTATTCATCATCAAGGTCTACTTTAGCTAGTGTGAATTTGTAACAAAAATCTAAGGGAGATGGATAAAATGAAGGGATGGATTTTCTATTAGTGTGCTTGATCAATTGATTATCAATATCTACTTAGTTGTTGAGCGATGACATGACCTTTCCACAGGGAAATACAATAGGTTTGGTATCCACATTATGCAACTGTGATTGTTTGATGGATTGATAAACATGAGCATCCAAGTTGGTGTCATAAGGGAGAAGTGGAATCTCTGAGAAGGTTTCTTCTTTGAAATTTTGATACAAATATTGCCACGTGTAGACCATTCCCACATCCATACAACATATAGTGTCTCCATAGATTGGCCCAGGAATGCCAATGTATGCTTCAAGCTCTGTAGCTTCCTCTCGGTCGAGGCTAAGCTCAATTACATGTTCTTTTATATTTCTTGGATCTTTTAGATGTCATGTTTGAGTTTTGTAACTCATCCATTTTAGTAACAGGAAACATTAGTGAAGTTAGATATTAAATATAAATAAAATGATTGTTTAGGGATAAATCCTTCTAAAATAGAAAACAAGGGAGATGGCCAGGTTTCTTATCTTTATTGTCATGCTTTTCAGGAGAATTTCCATTATTGTGCTAGCCATTTTTATTTTATCATTCATAAAGATGTGGTTCAAGCATATAAAATGTTGGTCTGGGGACGATGGTAGTGAGAAGAGAGAGAAAATGGATAAGTGGGTAGTCATTAATACTCCTCACTTGGTCAAATTTCACATTTTCTTGTTTTTTTGCACTCAAATGTGTTTTTTCTTTTTCCTTCTGTTGAGTAATCATTTTTGGTTTTTTTCATATGGAAGAGGAAAATCACCCCTTTTATTAGAGATGGTTCATGGTTTGGGTCGACTGATGCACATGGAAAAGTATGGTTTGTTTTTTTCACGAAGCTCTAACTCATTAGTCCCCGGAGAAATTTGCTAGATATCCCTATGGTAGCTCGTTCGCTAGCGGAAAAAGTTTTGTTGTATAAGGTTAGGGATTGGAGGTTTGAGATTTATATTCTATCTATGTCAATATTTAGGGTTTGAATCCACAGTCAAGTGGATTCTGTAATTGAAGTGGAGATTGGACCAATAATAACCCCTTTATTGAATGTGGCCCCCTAGGATGGATATTTTGTTGTTTATTGGTTTGGCCATGGGATTTGATTGTTCAAATGAGGATATTTGGCCATTTCCCAAAATTTTAGATTACTTTATTGTGTTAGGTGGTAAGTGAAATGGGAAAAATATTCTCTAATAGATCATTGATGAATTGAAAATAAGAAAGAATTTTATTCTATCATCGAGAACAATTCTCACCTCAATGACAATAAGTGGTTATTTGTGGGTGGATGGTATGAGCTTCTTCAATCAAGACAGACTCAAGAGTCTTTGAATTCTTCAAGAGCTCGAATGGTAGCAATGCACTTGAGGATTTTTTTTTGTTTTTTTTAAACCATAGAATGAAAATCATACCAAAGCACTTTTATAAAAGGAATTCATCCCTTTCAACCTTTTTAAAAAGGGTCACAATCGATTTGGATTGTGTGGGTTGAAACTTCATTTTCATGCGATAAAGAGTTATCAATGCATTTCTGGAAAGAGAAATATTTGTGGTGTATCGTGCCTCATCAAAATTTTGTTTGATGTGACAAAGTTGTGATTATCACATCATTAGAAATTGTTTCCATCTGCAATGTATCACACAATCAAAAGTTTTCATATGATGCGATAAAGTAAGCATGTAGCGTAATTTCAAACTTTGGAGCTTTGTGATGTATCACATGAGAAATTATTTGAGAAATGTTGTGTCACACAGATGTAAGACTCATGAAGTTGTGACATATCATGAGAAAAAATACTTTTTATGTGATGTATCACAACCTGGAAATTTTTCAAAGTTACAATGTATTGCGTCAACAAAATACTATGAAAGGTATGATATGTAGCAAAAGATGGAAATTTTCTAAGTCGCAAAATGTCAACTTTTTTGAAATTTTACTAAGTCTTTGTATCACAAGAAAGCAAGTTTTCCTATGCTGCAATGTGTTGCACCAAAACAAATTTTGATTGTGCTATATCACACAAGAAGAAGTTTTCTAAAATTGCAATATATCATGATTTGACAAGTTTTTTCAAGCTACAACAAGTTGAATCTTCTTAAAAAGGGTTAGATAAAATGATCAAAAGAAATTTCAAGACTTGATAAAATCTTTGAAGAGTGTCCATGACTTATTCAAATTGAAAATTCTTCAAAGTCATTGTGATCAGTTTGAAAGACAAAGCCTTTTAGATTCAAAGGCCAAAAATAAGAAGGGGTCCTAACCTCCTTTGTCCTTTATAATGTGAGAAAGGAGAAATGTATGGGGGAGTTGTTGCTTTATCAACAATTTGCAACACACTATATGAACCATGAATCTCTACAACTAAGCTTTTAGATAATCCCAAGTTCTATTGAGACTAAAATTACCTTTTGTATAGAACCTTTACTTTCGCTGAATCGGTCACCACCATAACTTGCACTTCAACCTGATTGAATGAGTACTTACTTCCAGTTTGAGAAACAAACCAATGATAGCTGCTATACCAAAATATGGATTTATTTTCATGACTTGGTGCTTCCTCAGATGTTAGTGTAGTATCACAAGGTTGTTACAAATAAGGGATGTTGAAATTTAAGATTGTTTAATTCATGTTCTATTGATGTTGCCCCTATGCCAGTGAGAATCCATAACCCTAATGGAGTCACCTTGGTATCACACGCCTTTATCCATCGCCAACGAGTGTCCATAGCCCCTGTGAAGATACCTGGATGTCCCACATGATCTAAAATGTCTTTCCTAAGCCTTTACCTTTTGATTTTATTTTGAGAAAGAGGTGGATGGGGGATATATGTTATCCTTTAAAGGAATGTGGGATGATACCTATTATCTGAGAACTATTTTGCATATGCTTGATTTGATAATAAGCATCCTCATCGTATGTAAAACCTTGGGCACTCCATCAAATTCTAAGTAAAATGCCAGTCATTGTTAAGTGTATGGGTGGAGACTCGGACGTAACCATTAATCTGTCCATAATTGAACTTGAGCTACTCATAGCCATCCATTGTCTAAGTAGCATTCCACCACTAAGATGATAGCTCATATACCAAACAAAGGTATTGATTGAAGAGAGTTGGTGAACTAGGGTTTTATCAATTAGGCTTAGAATAAATGTCTGTGATTCTGATCAAATGTGTTTGAGGGTCCTAAATAAATCATAGCACTTGCAATGCACATTCATTTAGTTTCGTGGAGATTGAAAAGGAAAATTATTTAAAAGAAACTAACTAAGTAGGAGCAATGATCAAATAATTCTGAATCTAAAGAAAAGAAAACTATGAGAATTCTAAATAAATCAAAGAAAGAAAGCAAAATTTCAAATGCAAAACTTAAAAACAAACAAAAGAAAGATACTTATTTACAAGGTAACTTCCCATGAGGCACTGAACCGAAGTATCTCTTTGGAATTTGGCCATTGACAAAAATAAGGTCTACTTCTCTTTCTAGGTTTTAAAATTTATATGTGCCTAGGCAATGGTTTTCAACCACTAAGTAAGGACCAAGCCATAGTTGTTGTAACTTAGTATGCTTACCCTTTTCTTCATGTGGCTCGTCCAACTTTAGAATGAGATCTCCCAACTGGAAGTCCTTTTCTCCCACATGTTTGTTTTCAAACCATATCTTAACCATCTCTTGTTGCACAACAAATTTATTCTTTTCCTTCTTCCTTTCCTCTTCTTATTTGAGTAGGGTATTAACCCTCTTCTAGATGACTAGGAAATTATGCCCACATGAATCATGGGATAATTAGAGAGATGGAAAGAATATGTTCAAAGAGAGAATCACTTATTTTAAATATACCAAAAAGTAAGGAGATGTTCCTAAAGAGGATTTAGAGGTTACTCTATCAACCCATAGAGCACTTGATAAGGCATTGTGTTAATTTATGTGGTGGTCCACTACAATCATTTTTACAATGCAGATTAGGTTTTTGTTAGTTGACTTAGCTACACCGTTTCCCTTAGGGTAATAGTTAGCTAAGTATCATAAAATGGTCCCCTTATCTAAAGTAAACTTAGTTATCTTTAAAGAAGAAAAATAAGTGGCATTATAAAAAACAAGAGTCAACAGCATGCCAAACCCAGTGATCAGATGATGCTCTAAGAATTAAATAATGACCTATTTGTTTATATTATTTAGTGGTACAACCTTGGTCCATCGTGTGAAATAGTTTGTTGTAGTTAGGATGTAATTTTGTTGTGTGAAGTATTCTAGATTGATGTCACCAATGATGTCTAGACCCCATTGTTTGAAAGGTTCTTCAACAATGATAAGTTGTAAAGGAATTGTTGGTTTCATCTCCTTGCCAACACACTTTCAACATTTCTTGCATTTTTAGATGTACGCATGGTCATTCTTGAACATTGTTGGCTAGTAATATCCAACTCTAAAAATATTTTGAATTGTTGTCTCACTAGTGAAATGTCCTCAAACATGTCCATCATGTAGCTTTCTAATGACATTGTCAACATCATGTTTTTCAAGACACTTGGGAAACACACCATCATAGTTTTTTTTGAATAGGACACCATTAATAAGTTAGTATTGATATGATCTAAGCCCCAATGCTCATTGCATATATTTAGGTCATTGTATCGAGAATGTGTCTCAATAGGAACATACAAAATTGCATGTGTGTAGAGTGTTATATTGTTTTCCCAACCTTCCTTTGACGAATCAGTTGGGTCTAATGATGTTGTTGCTAACCTACACAAACCTTGCACTCTAACAATGGTTTTAAGTTTGAACTCTAGAATGTTCTCTTGGATAGATGTCATCCAGTTCCCTCTTCATTCGTTGAGTTTTTTTAGCATAAATAATGGCCTCACGACTGGGTGGGGTACTATCACTCAATTGAGGGTCTGGATATTTTGACTACTTTATAAACAATGAACATTTGTTTATTGATTTTTTGGAAATTTAGTTGACCCCTTTGTAGACCAGTGCTTATAAATGAAATTGGACACTCATTCCCCATCTTATCCTTTTGTGCGAGCATTATTGCAAGAGAATGATGAGAAGAAAATGTGTATAGTGAGAAGTCTTTATTGAAATATAGGTTGTGCAATCTCGATGTTGTGACTATAACAACCTTGACTTTTTCAAAAGCATCCTTTTCAACTAAAGTCCATTTGAACTATGAATACTTCTTTATCATTTTCTGAAGGGGTTTAATGATTTTAGTGAAGTCAGCTACAAATTTGGGCACAAAAATTATCTTTCCAAAGAAAGACTGTATATATTTCTTGTTGTTGGGCATGGGAATATAAATCTCATCCTTAGAGATGATGCACCCAAGTAGTTTTCCTTCTAAAATAATGAAGATGCTTTTCTTGAGATTTCAAGTTTTACCATATTTTTGGCCTCTTTTGAAGATTTGTTTTAGGTGATGAAGGTAGCCTGAACTTTTATTGGAGTACAAAATAACATTATCAAAGTAGAACATAACACTTTGACCAATTATTCCTCTAAAATCCATGTTCGTGTCATGTCAAACGTCACACTTGCATTTATCAATAAAAAAGGCATTCTCTTGTATGCGTACGATCCCCACTTTGTGAAAAAGGTGTTTTTTAGTTGATTAGACTTGACTATGAGAATTTGATTGTAGTTGGAGAACTCATATATTGATGAACATATCTCACAACCAGAAACAAGTTGTAGGATCTATTCCATTGAAGGAACAAGGTATTTATCCTTATCATACACTTGATTCAAATTGTATAAATCCATGTAGAGTCTAATTTCCCCAAACTTTTTTCTGATAGGTATCAGGTTTGCCACACAAGTTGAGTGGCAAAATTTAAAGACAATTTTAGCATCTAGTGGTTTTTTAAGCTCCTTTTGTATTAATGGTTCAAGAGTCGGATGAACTTTATGTAGCTTCTACTGAAAAGGCTTTGTGTCTTCTTTGAGAGGGATGACATGTTGTATGATTTCCATGTCATACGTCTTCATGTCCATGTGAGGACATCTTTATATTTTGTGTACATTTGGATGTATTCTTGCTTGTCGACTTTAGAGTAACATGTTCCCAATTTCATATATTTGAGATTCTCTTTGGTACCCAAGTTGACTAACTCATGGCTCATCGAAGAACTATTGTTTTCATGTCGTTTTTCTATCAAAAACTTGTTTATAGACCAAACAATTTCTCCAGAGTTAGAACCCATTTAGGTATTGGGTTACTCTTGAAGCTACCCATGTTGTCCCTATAGTTTTACATAGCCCTTTCATGTTCCTCATCATCTATGGAAACATTCTTGAAGGTGCCTACCTTGGTGAGGAATTCAATGATCTATGCATCATCATTGAATACCCTCCAACTGGTTATATTGTTTGGTATTGAGGGCCTAAAAATCAGGTCAACAAAAAAATAATTATTTAGAGGATAGAATATTGAAGCTACATAAGCTAAAGTATCAACAACTACATTGTTTTAATGTGGAATATAAATGCTATTAAATGCATCAAAATTATTTATCAACTTCCAAACATCTCGTTGATAACCTTTAAGTGGTGAGACAGACAATGTATAGAATTATTTAGTTGTCTAAAGATGATCTCTGAGTCACTAAAAACTTTTAATCATTTTACCTTCAGGTCAATATCTTTTCTTAGACCTTGAATCAAGGCATCATACTCATCTATGTTGATGGTGCACTTAAATACTAAGCAGCAAGTGATCGAAGCTATTTTATTATATGGATCATTGAGAATACAACCTGCTCCGACTCCTTCCTGTGATCCAAAGCCATCAAAAAACAATATCCAAATGTTAGTATTTACATCTATGTTAGATGAACTAGTACTATCTAAGTCTACTCATGTACAATCATTAGCATCAACCCAAGTGAAATGAAGGGGTTCATATTGTGTATCTAATTCAAGGGGTGATTACTGAGCTGCATACCACCCAAAGTACGTTTCTAGGAAATAGTTACCCAAAATCGAATGAGAGAAGTTGATTGGTTCATCTTGAACTTCCAAATTTGTAACAATATGTTTCATATGGACTTCCCTGTCCACCTTGATTTGATTTTTCCTTCCTTTGTATGGAAACCATAGGTGTGACAAATTAGTAGTGAAATAACCCTTTAAATTTTACGACCAATCTCTTCTCAACAACAAACTATAAGATTCAATAATTTCAACAACAATGGTGTTAATAATTTGGCAGACTCTAGGGTTTAAATCTAGTCTTATCATGACATCTTTGAGTTCAACCATATATTTTACATTCGACCTATCTAATTAGATGATTCAAGTTCTACACTTGGAGGGAACATCATTTATCTTTTGACATATAAAATATGTCATCACATTAGATGTCGCTCTTGAATATACCATACAATTATGTACATTATAATTGTAGATTTCAAAGGTCAAGTGATCCAAATGGATCCGAGAAGGCCTAAAAATCAAAGTTCTCATAATCAGATGAAACCAATGCCATTGTGTCCGGCTCATCATGTCGATTCTTGTCATATAATTTTTTCCCGAAAATGGACATTGTATGCGAAAGTTATCGCACTCTAATCGATTTCGAAACAAGCAAAAAAAGTCGAAGTCAACAGGTCGTACTGCTGACATCAGCAGGGACATGTGGAAGCACCAGGGCATGCCACGTGGTAGCCATTTTTGGTGTTTTTAGAGTTGAGTTGGACCTATAACAAAATTGACACGTGGCATTGTACGAAAGCGACACATGGTAGTACAAACGTGATGTGGCACCAATGGCAACATGACACGTGGAAGGTACGAAAATGACATGGCAGGATGACAGGTCGACAAGTGACGTATGGGCTGACTGGACAGGGTGATTGTGCAGTGATTGGATTGTATAGGCCAATCTAGAGGTGACATGTGGCCCAATCACAGGGCACCATGTGGCACCCCATATTTGGCCAATATTTGTTGGTTCAAAATTTTGTTGCACTTCTGGGGGATCGAACCCCCAACCTCTCGGGCGACCAATGACTTCACCAAAGAGCGCCAACCGTATGGGCTATGTGTGTTTTTTGTTATACATGTGGCAGAATTTAAATTTAAGTTGAAATTTGGTGGAGGTTTGGGGATAAGCCCTGGTCGGCATGGGGCTAGCCCACGACCAGGATCTATGGAACAAGGTGCTAAAACCAGGGCAGAAGGCCAATGGCAAGGACTAGCCTAAGGCCATATGGCACTCACACAAGATCAAGGGAAAAGATTTCAGGGTGCAAGCACTTAGAGTGTGGTCACATGGTGGGTGCATGTGACCAGGAGCCCGAGGAAAAGGGGTTGGCACACCAATAATTTTCCAAAGTGGGTTTTAGCCTATGGTTTGGATATTTTGTTGATTTTAGAATGTTTTTATTGGATTTTGACCATTTTTGGGAGATATGGAGCCCTTTTCGAGGCCATATCTTGGGAGGAAGTTGGGAGGTGACCCCTAAATCAAGATCTATATAAATAAGAGGTTTTTGGCAGTCCAAGGAGGATCAAATTATCATAATGATGAAGAATTCATGAAGCTTAAGCCATTTTTATGCAAGGAAGCCATTGAGGAAGCGAACTTTGGAGGCCATTTTCGGGAGCTACGCTCAACCTTTTCCAATGTCGTCAATTGTGTTGGATTCTTGAAGGAGAGAAGAACACATCCAAACCAGTTTGTAATCCATTTGAGACACTTCTGATGTAATTTTGTAGCATTGAATATTAATAAGAAATCCTCCCCCACCGAGACAAAGGCCTGAAGATGTAGGTAACCTTGTCGAACTATGTTAACAATCTTGGCGTTATGGTTTGTTGTTCTTAATGTTTACTTTCTGTTTTTCATTCTTTATGACGGCTGCAACATTTTTTCATTAAGATCTCCTTCCTCGTTTAATTTTTTAAATGGTAATTTAACACATGCTTAAAACTCAACCAAGTATTTAAAAGATCATTTTCGGATCAAGTGGTATCAAAGTAGGTTGACAATTGGTTGTTTGAGTTTGCATGATTACCAGGGAAATGTGAAGTCATGGTGAAGGCAAGCTTGTAGAAGGAGATTCAGAGATTGGATCAATAAAGAGGACTTCTTAAAGTGAGAAGATGGCATCGGAAGAAGGTCTTTTCCAAAACGAAAGAGAGTTTTAAAGAACCTCCTTTTCCATGTCGGAGATGGTAAAAGTGTTGTATGATGATTACTTGGAATGGAAGAGACTGGTTCAAGGGGAATATTCAAAGCAAGAAAAAAGTGAAGAAGGAGAGGACCCTCCTAAAACACCTCCTTCACCTCCTTCATTTCCTTCTTCTTCTTCTTCTTCTTCAATTACAAGTTCAACTTCGAATTCAAGAAAACATTCTCATAAACATAAGCCTGATATGTCATTACTTAAGCTTGACATAAAATTTGATTTGCCCATGTATGATGGTGAAGTTAATGTTGAGAGGCTTGATAACCGGGTTAGACATATCGAATTTTATTTCAGCATGCAACAAATCAACGATCAGGCAACCCAAATCAAATTGGCATCGCTTCGTCTTGCAGGCACAACACTTATCTAGTGGCAGAGTAAGTTGCAATGTGGTACTCAACAAGTTGGTAATGTATTTCCATCATGGAAAGATTTTGTTTTTGCACTTAGAAAACAGTTTTATCCTTTGGGTTATAAGGAAAAAGATTTAATTGAATGGAAAAGTCTTAAACTAAGAAAATGAAAAATGGTGCAAGAATACACAGATGAATTTCGTAAGATGGCATTAATGTTAAATATTCCATTACATACATAAGAAACTCTTATGAAGTATATAGGAGGTTTACCTGCACATATTCGTAACACTGTATTTATGTTTGGACTTACTAATATTGTTGAGGTTTCTGTCCAAGCAACGTATATTGAAGCAGGGAAAACTGGAGTTAGTGTATCAGGGGAATCGTCTTCAAGGAAAGAAGACAAAAGAAATGAGAATGAAAAGAAATCAAATTCAGTGACAGTGAAGGAAGAGAATCTCTCTTGTAAGCATTGCAAGAAGGAAGGGCATGATGATGACCATTGTTGGCAATTGCACCCAGAAAAGAGACTGAAGTGGTTCAAAGAGAGGAACTGGAGGCAAATAGTTGCAACAACAACATGACCAATAGACTTGGGGTATGATTCAAGTGATGAGACTAAAATCAAAACAGTTGGTTTGACAGGTAAAATTTGTGATGGTTTTTATTCAAGAAGTAATTTGTTTCATATAAGGGTCATGATGAAACATACTAAGATCAATACATTAATAGAAAGTGGTTCTCAATCTAACTTAGTTTCAGAGGAAGTGGTTAAGAAATTGGGATTAAACACTAAGATGCATCACAAACCTTATTCACTAAATTGGATAAGCAAAGATCACAAGTTTCCCATAACAAAGCAATGTATCATAAAGTTTGCAATTACATCTAAGTATGTGGATGAAGTAATATGTGATGTGGTGCTGCCAGAAACATGTGGAATGGTCTTAGGTAGCCCTTATTTATATGATCGCAAAGCAATCTTCTATAGGGAACATAATCAATATCCCTTAACTAAAAAAGGCAATGAATATGTTGTGCATGCTCATCATATCAAAGCACATCGATCTCTTCTAACAATGGAAAAATTAAGAAAGGCAACGTATGCAAACATTACACCTATAATTGTGCCAAGTAAATTAATTGATCTTAAGCATGAACATGAGATGGTTGTAGGATGGGAATTCAATCATACTTTGCTTCAAGGTAAGTTAATGTCGTGCAAGCAAATCAAACATATTGCTTCAGTTTCAGTCATATTTCTGATGTTATCGCTGCTAATGTTTTCTACATGGATGAACGAGTTCAAATGGCTAACAATATGCTTTCAATTGTCATGGTTATTAAGCAATCGATTATGATGCAACAGATGCATAGGACAAAGTTTAAAGACAAAGGACAAGTGGGGTGGCCTATCCCGCACTTGATGATTGGTTAATACCCTTTTGGAGGACCAAAAGGTCTTAGTGGGGAGGCGCGATCCAAATCGATCCAGGAAGGCCTAAAAATCAAAGTTCTCAGAATCAGAAGAAACCAGTGCCATTGCGTCGGGCCCGTCGAGCTGATTTCATCCATATATTTTTTTCCCGAAAATGGATACTGTATGCGAAAGTTATCGCATTCTAATCGATTTCCCAAATATGTAAAAAAAGTCAAAGTCAAAGTCAACAGGTCATACTGTTGACGTCAACGATATGTCAACATGTGTCAACACTAGGGTGTGCCACGTGGTAGTCATTTTTGGCATTTTCAGATTTGAGTTAGACCTATAAAAAATTGACACATGGCACTGTACGAAAGTGAAACATGGTTGTACGGACGTGACATGGCACCAATGATAGCATGACACGTAGCAGGTATGACAATGATGTGGCGGGATGACAAGTTGAAACGTGGCATACGGGATAAATATGTAGCTGACTGGGTAGATGACTGGGCAAGGTGACTGTATAGTTAATGGATTGTACGGGCCAATCCAGAGGTGACACATGGCTGAATCACAAGGCGCCATGTGGCACCCTGGATTTGGCCAATATTGGTTGGTTCAAAAATTTGTTGCACTTTTAGGGGATCAAACCCTTGACCTCTCGGGAAACCAACGACTTCACTTAAGAGCGCCAACCATATGGGCTACGTGTGTTTCTTGTTATACATCTGACACAATTTAAATTTAAGTTCAAAGTTAGTGGAGGTTTGGGGATAAGCTGTAGAAATTTTAATACCAATTATGTATTGCCTGGATTCTCCTGATATAAAAATTATATGCCAATGTTAAATACATAATCACTTCTACAAATATTCTTGTGGAATTTAAAACACGATCGTTAATTGCAATATCAAGAAGAAATATCAATCACACATAACGCAGATGGTTTACCGGGAAAGCATAAAGCTAAAAACCCCACTATCATATATTATGTATATATCATGGATCATGAAACAATATCATACAAAACTCTAATCCAAGATCTCTCAGTACAATATACAATCGTCTCACACTGTCATACAAAAATTGACAAATTCATGTGTCAATTTACTGCTTCCAGACAACCTGCCTCCTCTGCGCAATCCCTACTGATGGAAATCCCTGCAATGAATGAATTCCTCTTTCCTAGGTTGTGCATTCTTCATGGGCACATCCATTGTGTGTGTGGTTGCATGAGTGCACTCACTAATGTCACAATTGATAGTCAAATTGTCCCTTTCACCTGTTATCTCAACTGGGTCTCCACTGGATCTGGCATGCATGTAGTTAACAGTGGTAAATATTCAGTTTCATGTGAGATCACTGATTGTGAATTAATTAATAATTAATTCACTGATCTCTCACTAGTGTAAGTTCAGTTACAACTAGTACAACTGAGCTTAACTCACTTAACTGAGTTAAACTACTTCACAACTCACATAACTACACATCCAACTCTGTTACAAATTTGAATCACTCAGTTACAACTAATTCGACTTGCATGTCCCACCAGTCAACCTTTGAACTCAAATTTCCTATAGCTAACTGTTAGAAAAAACAGGACCATGGAGCAATGAAATAAAACAAATGCGGAAACAAAACATAGAAGATACACAATACAATAGAGACACAGATTTACGTGGTTCACCCAGTGTGGGCTATGTCCACTAGAGAAATTTCCAGGTCCTTCCTTTATTATTATCCAGCAAATGAAGGGATACAACCTACAGCAAAACCCGTTGTAACTTCCTCTTCTTTTTCTCACAGTCTCCTCTCTCAGAATACAATACTCACCATAATACATAGCCGCGATACATTTCCCTCATAAAAGAGGGTTGCCTTCTAGGGAAAAAAACCCTGACATAATTTCTACCGTTAGATCTGCGGCCTTATAATGAACAGTCCATATTTACAAGGAAATTACAATATACTTTTACAAGGAAATTTTTTCTTCGAGGGATGTTGCCCCCGGACCTCGCAGAGGAGGTACCCCCCCTCTGCACTCCCCCGCGTGGAAGAGTGTATATACTTCTGGGGTGTAAAGCCTTCATGGGGTATAAACACGGCTGAAAAACACAAGACCTCTAAGTCAAGAAGATAATCAGGCTCCACAACCAACAATCTCCCACTTGGAGACTGATCTCAACAACTCCACCGTTTTTGTATATGTTGGA
>JASDQU010221390.1:0-14230 GCA_032191745.1 Picea mariana
ATTTATGTAGGAACACAATGAAATACAGAAATACACATAAACGCAGAGATGCAGCGGAAATAAGACTTCATTTCATTAATAACAAATGACTGAAATATGCTTACAGACAGAATGAAAATAAACTAGCTAGGGCACTGGTAGCTTATCTTTGAGAAGAGATGTGGCTGCTACTCGCATCCGTGAGAAGATGATTACAATGAGGCTCTAGAGGCCTTTTTACAATAGATGAGAATGCCAAAAGTCATAGACATCCAAAAACCTACCCCTAGGAGATGAAGCGCCAAAAGTCATGTGTGCCCCGTTTGGGTAAGTTAGTACATCAACTTCCGGGGGTCGTAACTTTTGCATACGATCTCCGTTTTAGGCGTGTGATAGCTCGTTGGAAAGATATCGTCGAGGAGATTCATTTTGGGGGCTCAATCATGCCTTCGGCTATCATTGAGAACCTTGATCTCAAAAAACCTTCATTTAGGCCCTCAAAATGGCCCCGGAAGTTAAAACCTGCTAAAAAATAGTAGATTGCCAAAATTGCCAGAAAACTGTTTTGAGCCAGTCGGAAAAGGTGGGTGGCCACCGATATCCACCTGGATCACCCTAACTCAACATCCATCCATCAAACAAGAGAAAAACATCCAATGAAATCCTCCTTCCAAAAGTGCGCACTAGTACTCCAAGTGAATAAAGAGAGAGAAAGAAGACAAGTAGTGGTGTTTCTCAGAAGTGTGAGAGTGATGAATGATAAGTTTGAACACTTCCTCTATTTATATGAGGTAACCAAATGCTAATGTCCACAATAATGAAGGAAAATGAGAAAAATCCATGATACAAGGTGGGGTTGACCCCTCAAATAGCCTCTAAGAGTGATAATACATGCAAATACACCAAAATAAGGTGACACGTGTGGTAACGTCAAGCCTCCAAAGGGTGAAGAGGGCCTCCCAAGGCAACATGTCATTGTCATATGGTGCAAGCAAGGTGGAAAATCCTCATCAAATGCCATGTCACTTCTCAAAGCCATCAAGTGGTGTCTAATGGAAAATAAGCCCCATCATCATCAACAAACCCTAACACATGACGTCATCATCAATAGCCCAACGTCTAGGGTGAGGAAGGCCAACTTTCAAGTGGAATGATCATGCATCACCTCTCTGAGTGTTTCCAAGCATAATCAAGTGCAACGTCCTCCATCAAATGCTAAATAAGGTATGGGTGCACTGTCCAAGGTGTGGGATTTATGCCCATCTATCTGTCATCATGACCATATTTGTCAAGTGAGAGCTCATTTGACCATCGTCCAAGGTCCAGGAGGTGTGAGAGGATGTCTCTGAAGGGGGTCAATCACCGGGTGACCCAAAGCTCTGCATCACATGTGTTGTATCTTGTACAAATGTGCACAACGTCCTAGGGTAAAATTACCAAAATGTTCTCCAAAAACCATGTCAGGCCACTCAAGTCAGTCAAAACCATGGAATCAAGTAAAACCAATAGTCACAAGCTACAATAGTCCTAGAAGCATATAAAGTAAGCCATCAAGTAATACAAAAGCCAAGTAAACAACTCTCATTCAACATCCCCTTCAAACTTCACACAAGCCCAAGACAATGCAATTTGACAAGTTTAGGTATGGGAGGGCTATCAAAAGAATCTATTAGGTGTGCTAGTACCCATGTAGAGAGATATTTCCTAGAAGGACCAATAAGAGATATGTAATGAGTATGAGGTGGTCACGGGGTTTATTTCTGGGCATGGGGTCATTAACATGCAAGACAATGTATGGACTCAATTCCATGAGTGCCTTTGTGGAGGGTGTGCTTGGCGATTGAGTTACCCTTTCCTTGATGATTTTTGCATTCTGAACCCCTTCTTGTTGCCTCTTAATTTTACTTTATATAATTTGCGAGTCCCCTTAAAAAGGTTTCAAGCATAACACTTCCTTTGATGTTTATTTGGGATATATTCAAGTCTTTTTTGATAGATGAATGCATTTATTCGCATTAGGACTAGGGGTGATCACCATTAGAGGGGGTAGAGCTCAATTGTGGACTCATGGCTTTAACTGTCCTTATTATCCCATTTCTTTCTTTTTTCTGCCAGTTGCAATCTACCTCTGGGCCTTTAGCCCCTTCTTCTCATAAGAGAATGAGGAACATGCCTTTTTGGTGTACATGTAACCACATTACCCAAAAGGTGGGAGAACGGAAGGATGAAGGATGGAAAGTGGTAAGTATGATCGGGAATGGTACATTACCTCTTTCAAGGAACCACCGTTTGTACCCCTTTTCCTCAGGAATGACAACTGGACTAGGATGCCCAAGATAGCCACCAAGGTGAAACAAGGCAAAAAACATAACTTCTAGGCTCACGATTCATTATCCAACTTCAACCTATGATCATTACTCGAATTCCCAATGTATTAAATATGACACTTTACATGAAACAAGGACTAATGTACCTTATAATGTGTCGGGCCACCATCTCCCAATGAGCCTTGTTGATTGAGTGTGATGAGTTGTGCTAGCAAGGAAGAGGAATCTAAGGGGCTGTTGGGCTGAACTCTGTGGACATGTTGATCATCATGATCATCGGGATGCATGTCTTCACTGCGGGCCATGAAACATGATCACCTCTAGTTACCCCTAGGTGAGAGGGGGTAAAACGGCCCATTGTTTGGACCTCATGCTTGAGGATATTGACAAAATTGAGTGGGTGAAGAAGTGTGTGGAACAAGTAAAAAGCATAACTAAGTACGTTTTCAACCACACATGAGTTTTGAACCTTATGAGGAAAAACATCGGGGGAAAAGAACTTGTTCAGTCAGCTATTACATGATTTACATCCAACTTTCTTACGTTGCAATCCATTCTTCAACAAAGAGCCAACTTGCGAAAAATGTTTTCTTGTGATAAGTGGAATGCATCTCAATGGAGAACAAAAGTTGAAGGGAAAGACATAGTTGACAAAGTTTTTGAAAAATATTTTTGGAAAAATGCAGAAGAGATAGTACAATTCAGTGATCCTCTTGTGAAGGTGTCACAAATGGTGGATGGTGATAAATCCATCATGCTTTTTATTTATGAGGCCTTGGATTAGGCATAAGAGGCAATAAAGACAACATATGGTGATAAAAGACAAAAGTATCTTCCTCTATGGAAAATAATTGATGATAGATGGAACAAACAATTCCATAGACCTTAACATGTAGTTGGCTATTAATTAAACCCAAGTTAAGTAATTTCAAAATTTCAAAGTTATGTTATTCATTACAAAACTTTAGCCAAATTTTCAAACTCAATTGATGAAGCTTCTTTATCTTTTGAAGGTACCATTATACAAAAGATTTTGAAGTAGATGGGGAGGTAAAATAAGGATTGTACAAATGTGTTAAGTGCATGGTCCCTGATCCCAATATACAAGATGAGATACATAGTTAGCTCCTCCTGCATTTCAATGAGTATCAATACCTTGGCATGTCTATGGCTCTATGAAGTAGATCAAAGTATCCACTAGGTAAGAAATTTCAAAGTTTTCAAATAATATTATTCATTGCAAAAGTTGAGTCAAAGTTTCAAACTCATTGTTTGAATCTTCTTTGCCCTCAATTCTTATTGTAGCCTATTGGTGGGGGCAATTTGGTAGCCAATGCCTTGATTTGCAAAAGTTTGCAATTCAGATATTGAGCCTGACATGCAGTGCTTTTGGGTGTGAACACAATTGGAGTGTGTTTGAGTGTATACACACCAAGAAGTGAAACCATTTGGAACAAAAATGGTTGAATGATATGGTTTATGTTCAGTACAACCTTAGATTGAGGTGAAACCAGTTGTTGAACAAGACCTTGAATCAAGCAACATAATCTTGGATTATTTTGATCCCTCCTCAGAGTGGGTTGTGGAGACTCAACCACCATCATTTGACAATGAAGACCTATCTTATATGGACTTGGACCCACTTCCATAACCAGAGGATCTGAATGTTGGAGGGGTAGATTCATGGTCAAGGGAATCAAGCTAGAATCCCATTTTAGAGTCTAGTCATGTTGAGGATGAGGATTCAAATGATTCTATCATATGATTCGATTGTAGAGTCTAGAATCTAGACTAGTTATTAATTAGTGCCATGCTTATTTTTTGACTCTAGAGGCCATTTAGAGCCTCTTTGTTGATGCAGTTTGGTTCAGAGATGGATTGCACTTCGTGCTATTTTTGTTATATGCACCATTACTTGCCAGATGTAACTGTCTAAACTAGAATCCAAGTGGAAATCCCAACCACGGATGTCACCTTGGGGAAATAAATTGGTGTTGTGTCATTGTCACCTCAACACACAACCTCCCCTTCACTTTTGGCCAGCTCTCAAGAAGCCAAGGGGGGTATCCCTTTGCTATATTCCTGTTATTAGGAGATCTTAAGTAAATCTTGATTAGGATTTATTTAGTGAAAGAGCAAAGATTTACTTCAATAATATGATTGAATCCACACAAAGATAATAACACATAAAGTAAAGGATTCCAATAGATTAGAGAGCTAATGTTTTAAGATAAAACTTCAAGATAAAGAGCATAAACCACCACGATCCACTTAGATGTTTATATGAATTGGAAACAAGTGGATTTATACCCAAATCTGATTTATAAAAGTATGAAATAAAGAGATTTCATATTTGCAATATGTTGATTAACACCTCAAGCTAATAACAACTTTGAAAAACTAAACTACTAACAACTTAGTAAATGTAACTTGCAATAGAAACAACTCCAAGCTAAATGAAACCACGAGAGATGTAATCCTACAACACAAATTGACCTTTGATGATATGACATTAAGAGAAATCAATTATGTGCTTAATAGAGGGCAATTCAAGGTGAAACTTGGCTTGTCTTTGATTTCCAAATCTGTTTTACATGTATGTTTATGTAAAATTCAAGACTTGAGATTTAGAGAGATATCAACCCAAGAAATCTAGATTAATCACATTAGAGCAAGATGTCTTGGATTATGAGTTAGGGTTTTTATGATATTCAATGAAGTCACAATCCAATTTGCTTGAAACAAGTCCACAAGAAATGAATCAATGTGCAACAAGAAGAACTTGAATCAAAAGGTAGATTTCCTTTAGGGTTTTGCAAGAATTTATTTTGAATCTACCAAATTTGTCCTTAAGTGAGAGATATGCAAGAAAACCAACTTAAGGATGATATTCACAATTAGAAAAGAAGATAAAACTTGACAAAAACCTTCTAGCCTATGAAATCAGTAATAAGTCTATGCTAGATATTCTTTAGATGCATTAACTATAGACTTAGGGTTTATGTAAATCTGATTTTTATCACTTTTATGCAATTTCCAGATTTACATAAACAATGATAACAGCCCAAAGGAAGAGAAATAGACTTTAAAGATAAAATCAAGGGGGGACAATTTGACAATTAGGGTTGTAAGATATCTTTTTTTTCAGATCAAACTCTAATCTAAACTACTCTAGAGCATGAAATATGCAATGAATTAAATGCTAGACTAGAAAAGAAATTGAAACTAAGATTTTCCAGTATTTTCCTTAAATTTATTTATAAACAAAATAAAGAAAAAAGGGATTTTGGGTTTCATAATTTTTGGAGGTTGATGGGAGAAGACAAGTGCCTTATCCAACAAGGGATTATGGGGTCGAGAAGAAACACCTCTTCAAAATGGTCTATTTTATCCATGGACTAGAATGAGGAGACTAGGGCCAATGACTCGATACTTTTTTATCTAATCAAGATGAAAATGAAGACCAAGACCCTACAAAGAAGGGGTCCTAAAAGGACCATCTTCAGTAGCAAACTCAACTATAGCTTAGTAATTGTAGTTAATACCCTTGCTAGGGTTCCTAATGGATATACAAAGCAAGGAATTAAATACTAACCAAACTAACAAAGGAAGGAGGAGAGGAATTACCCCAAAACGACTTCCTTCCAAGTGGTAGACTTTACCCTTCAATGGATCGATTTTGCTATCTTTGTGGAAGACTTGAAAATCCACTATCAATTTTTATGCACCAAATAACAACCAAGGGAGAAGAGCTTCAATAATTGACGCCAAATCACCTCAATAGGTAGATCTTCAACACAATTGTATTCTCAATAGCCAATCAACTACCAATAGAAGTGTGAGGAGGAGCCTCTTTTATAGAGGAGGCTTCAACAACCCCTCATATTACAATAATATTTTCATCTCCTTAGATCTATCTTAGGAGATCTCACAAAAGACAAGGTCAAACAATACATAAAATACAATGGTAGATGTGCCACATGCACAATATTCCCCTAAAAGAGGGATTCATGCCACCAAAAATAGTGAAGTAGAGGTAAAGGGAGGCCAATGAACCTCCATGATATAAGGTAACCACCTCAAGATACCTCTCCAATGAATATCAATCTACCAAACATGCAAATGACTATGCTCAAGAGAAGAAAAGTGTGGCACATGTGAGGCTCAAAGAGGGGACAGCTCCAAAGTAGCTAGAATGTTCATGAGTGAGGTCTCCCATGTGTAACAAACTCCTGGAACCATGCCAACAACCTCCTCCAATCAGTGGAAGTCCAAAAAGGTCCACACTTTCCAAATGGCCAAGTGATGCAATCTCTAAGGTGGGTGGTCTCTCTAAAAGTGATATGTGCCTCCAAATATGGTGATGTGGTTGAGCRCTCCAAGAACTATGACATGGCATGGCATGAAAAGTACAAGTGCATGAAGAATAGCCCTCAATTCCCTAGGGTATTGTGAGACATGCCTAGGGAGTTGTGAAGCTACCTAAGGCATTGTAAAGATGCCTTGGGAGCTGCCTCTGCATGAAAATATGYTGAGTGACCTCAAATGATGAACACATGTCATGAGTCCCAAAGCGCTATGGGGATGATCACCTAGGCTAAAGTATGACAAATATAATAGGGAGACCTATGCTTTGGTATAAAATAAGTGTGTTGTCTAGGCATGATAACCTTTACAATACATGAGCAACACTTTTACGTAAGGGTAAGTGAAAAAAAAAACTAGGGGTTCCCTAAGTCATGTGTCCTAAAGATCCACTCCAAGACCCCTGCACACCCATCTTGACCATAAATGACCTCCATGAGATGGTTATTACGAGCCATAAGGGCAATGACTATCTTGAAATGGGGGCTAAGAGGACGGACCATGATAAGCCACAAAGGGTCTAGAGCAACCATGCAGATGAAAATAACACTTTACATAGAACACTAAGCATGGTCTAGTACAATACATAAAATACAATGGTCACACTTTTCGCTGATCATGATACATAATACAAGTCATTGCGATGGCACAACTAATCACAGAACTCTGAGTTCTGGCATCATCTCAAGATAGGAACAAGATCTACTCGTTTGTTGGAACATATTTGGTGAAGAAAATGAGGTACTCTAAAGTGAAATTGAGGGGTAACAACTGGATCCAACTCAGGGACATGTGCTCTAAGTGAGAGTGCATGAGAACTGAAGAATTTGCAAAATCATGTTAGGCTAAAACATTCTCACCAAATAGGTTTCAGATACATGGAGAGGGATGAAGACACAAGTGTCTTGTCCCTTCCCAATATAATATTAAATCAATGCATGAAAGGAACATGGAAACCAATTAGGAGCATCATATCTTATAAGAAGAACATATAACATGTGAGCATCATCTTACTTTTATTCCAAGACAAAAATTAAAATGCAGAATTCAATAAAGTAAAGGCACACAAGTAAATCTAATGCTCATGGTAAAGAGCTTATTCATCCTACCCTACTCTAACATAGAAAAATAAACATGTTAAGTAAACTAAAAAAATCCAATCTAAACATTTGATGAGTTCATTAATACCATGAAATCTACCTTTGTGCTTGGTCACTGTTACCCCCCCATCTTAGGGGTAACTAAGGAGATGATGTCTCGAGGCCCACAGGTAGTGGACATGGAGTGCCAAGAGCCCGATGCATAGCACAACCCACAAAGCCCCTCTTTTTCACCACGCTCACCATCATCATTGGCAGCAGAGCAACGCCCACTACACCAGCTTGGCTCCCAGAAGACAACAGGTCTTGCTTCATGAGGTAACAAGTCCAGTCTCATGGTAAGTGTTACTTTAATATTTGAAGCATTTAAGCATATTGCAAAGAGTCCTTTCTTGAATATGGAACGTTTTCTTGGAAATTATATCTTTTTCGTAATTTCACCTTGGTGGTTGACATGGTATCCTAGTAAGTTGGTCACCCATGGGAAAAGGGTTGCTACTGGGGGGTTTCCTTGAAGGGTCATCGTACCATTCCTCACTCATACTTACCACTTTCCACACTTCTTCCCCTTCGTTTCATCATCTTTTGGGTTTTCGGGTGCATGAACCCCAAGAAGGGCTTGTACCTCATTTCATGGGAAGAAGGGACTGAAGGCCCAAAGTTGTTGTAGATGACATCATACATAAATGCTCGCCCTAAAGTCCTGAGAGCCATGAAACACTTCTTTAAATGAATAAAAGACTTCTTAAAAAAATAAATAAAAAATGTCTCGCTTGATGGGGGAATGCATTACGGTGTTCATTTATTTCCAATGCATATAGCACTCAATATGTTCTAACTTCAAGTGGCATTGCAGAGTTCTTTTTCTTTCCATTGCATATAGCATTCAATGTTCGGACTTAATAAAAGGGAAAATAAAGGGCTTGGAAAAAAGTTGCATTACAAACAAAGGGAAACTGAAGGATGTAGCACACCCTCCACAAAGGCACCCATAAATGAGAGAATATGAATCCTTAATATGTCAAGAACCCCATGCCCAAGAGTCCTTCCCCAATCCACCTCATACTCATTACATGGTCTAGATAGGGTCTTCTTGGGAAACATTCCTTGACTTGGGGTTTGGCCTACCTAATAGGGCACCATGACACCCTTCCCATACCTAAATTTGGCAAAGTTTATAAGGTCTTTGAGCATTTGTTTAATTTGAAAAGGGGAATTTAATGCACTTGTTTGGGTGGTTCTTGTATTAAATGTGGCTTACTTGGCATGATTCATATGACTTGTGGACCCTTGGAGGGCGTACTTGTTATCTTTGAAGGACCTTACCTGGTGAAAGCTATTCATGAAGGAACTATGCCACTTAGACCTTCATAGGGGCTTGAAAGCCCATAGGGTGGATGCTATGCCCTACACATGGGAGACCATTGATGATGAGCGTTGCACCTTGGGGGTGGAGGATGTTGCCTTTGGAGGCACCTTGGCATCATTGGAGGAAGATTGCACCTCTCTTCCACTTGGACGTAGCCTTTGGAGGCCTGGGATGTCACCCACTAGCCCTTGACGTCATCTTGGAGGCTAGGGTTTGATGGATGATGTGGTTTCAGAGGTGGTTTGATAGGTGGAGGCTCATGGCATGGGACATTTGCACACAGGATCATGACACATGGCCTTTGGAGGCCCAACGTCCCACTCATTGAGGCTGGACGTCACATTCTCTAGCTCTACTTCACCCTACTAGGGCTTGACATCACCCTCTTTAGGGTTTTATTTCATGTACTTTTCATTTTTGCATAATGTAAAGGCAAATAAAGGGGGTCGGCCCTCTTTTAAGTTCTAATTTGTAATTGACAATTTAAAGTGGACAAATTGGTTTAGATGGCCTCATATAAATAGAGGACCATCTCATTTCATTTTATCATCAATCATTCATCACTCACCATTTGTGAAAACAAGTCTGAAATTTTTGCTCTATTTGGCTATCTCACTCTTCTACACTTATGCGACTTGCTTGAAGGATCAATTTGTGGATACCTTTTCTGATTTTTGGATGGAATTTCTGCAATYAGGGTTTTATCTCATGCTATCTTGGTGAAGTAGGTGAAATTTCTGCAATTTTATCTTTGTGCTATCAATGCTTCATGATAATTTCTCTTTTTCATGCTAGACGTCTTGCTTGGTGAAACGCTGAGAGAGGAGCATAAGTGCTTCCYYCTCTCACAAGGTTAATTTTGTCCAAAATTTGTGAAGGAATCCTTACTACAGTTAGATTCCTAAAGCCCTAAAGTGCTAGCACTTTAGGACTTTAGCCCCAAACATTGATTTTAATCTAGTTGGAGCAACAAGAAGGGAGAAAAGATTTCTAGAGTCCAAAAGTGCTTGTACTCTAGCAATCCTTCTCTTTAAGGTTTAAACCCTAAGGCCCTAATGTGCTAGCGCCTTAGAGTTTAAGCCTCACCTCTTGGTTTCTATTTGTTAAATCTTCAAGCATTGTTGTATTGCTGTTATAAAGACTCCATAGCCCTCAAAGGCACTCATCTTATAGCTCTCTATTGGTGAAATTGATCAACAAACACTCTCTTTCAATTCTCTCAACCTTTCTACTAATTTTTCTAACACTATCAGTCACTAACTCTCTAGTAAACTTGCTGCTGTTGCAAAAGTTTGCTACAGCCATCCTAATACACTCTTATTTGCCGCATACACTCTTGAAAAGGTGGCCCAACTTGTTCAGAATTTCTCTTAAGCAATTGGATAATGTTTTATGTGATGAATGCTTAATTTTCCTGGTCAATTGTTGAGATTTTAAGCTCTTTTTATTGTTGCTGTTACAAATTTACATTACTGTTATAAGACTGTTGTACTGCTGCAAATTTGTACCAGCCATTGCAATTTTCATTTGTCTAGTGTCTTATGAGGTATTAATTGCATGTTTGTACTTGGAAATCWTCACATATATGCTATAAATTGTTCTTGTTCTGGGAAGGTACTCAAACATCTTTATACCTCTTAGTTTTCCTTGACCTAGACCTTTCTTTAGGTGATCAAGAGAGKGGGCAGTAGGCTTGGCTACTTTACTTGCTACTTTGATCCCTTGAGGTCAYTGGGAACACCTCCCCTATGGTGGACCTCCTCCATCACTAAAACGAGGGAATTTCTTACTAAGGTGACAGTGGTAGGATTTTCCATAGTTATGCAGATTTGGGGGACTTGTGTTGGGYTTTGCACAAGTACAAATCCTGCGATAACTGTCTCAAACCAAAACAAGGAAACATTACTCATCAAGTAAACATGTGCTGGGATCTCAACCACTCTCTAGTCAAAAACTGAAGTAGGATCATGATCATGTGAGAGAAGAACAAAGGCATGCAAAAGTTGACCTGTATTGTTGCAAGCTTCTTCAATCCAAAGGTGGGTGGGACTGATGTAATCATCTTTCATGATACAAGCATAAGGAATCATCAACATTACTCATGAAACCATCAAACAAGAGGGGATTTGAGGAAGGCTCTAACAGGAACCTACAAGAAGATTAGTGCCCCTCCTTGCTATTCTTGATCATACATATAGATGAAGTATTAGAATACCAATCAGATTTGAAAAAATATGTAAATCCATGACTAGGGCTCACTACTTTTGCATATGAGGCTGAAAATTATTGCAATATACCGAAGATTGAATATGCTGCTGTCTACAAAATATTTCAGCCTTAAAAACATTATTACCGGATGGATTTTTATGCATAAGAAAGGCAGGAGTTGGGGACATCCATGGATGGAAAATTTCTGATGTTATTTGGCCATGAAAACCCCCTTTATGCACTACCAAATCAGCCTTATTAGGGAGATGACATGGTTTCTTATGCATCATGAAATGAGCTTCATAATCCTCTATTATGTTAGGCTTTCCACATGACCAAAAATCTACAATCTCAACCTCAGAATCACCATCATCATCATCTGTGTCATAAAAGGGATCCCCACCAAAATAAAAACAACTTATATCCCATTTATGTCTTTTAATGTGCAGAAGAGCGTCAATATTTTCAATCTTATGGTTGTCATGTTCTTCATTAAATGAAGGCTTCTCTAAAAAAAGTTCTTCTTCCAAATTGCCAAAAGATGTATTACAAAGATTAAACTTTTGGAAAGGAATTTAACATATCAAACCCTTGTTTTCATGCGGAGGAGATATGGATGCTTGGATGCTCTCACCATCAAAGTTTTTATTAAAATTCTCCTCATACATTTGACTTTCAATTGAATCATGAGGTGTCTCTTGATCTTCAATGGAAGCATGGTAAGGTTCTTCATCCATGTTTTACTCTTGAGGGAATGCAACAAATTCTTTGAAGGGTTCCTCATCCTCGTCCTTTTCTAATTCTGAAATATTATGCAACCATGGCTCATGGGAGGGAGGAGAGGGATGAACATCTTCATGTAAACCATCTTCAAGCCTTGATGGAGAAGAATCACCATATTTTGCTTCAATATAATCACACAAGGAAAAGTATGCATTTTTTCTTTTTTCTATTTCCACAAGAAGATCATTTGAAGGATTATCATTATATTCCATTATTAGATCATCAATATTTTCCTCTATTCTGTCTTACATATCAAGAAAAACATGTGCATCTTCAATTTCTTCATAACCATAGATCCAATGCCTTTGAAATTATTTCATCAAATGTGGGAATGATTTTATCTCTTTAGGGATGAAAGTAGAATGCCATCCCATGCTCCTTTTCTTTGCATTGAATATGCAAATATTTTATCAAGATATCCTCATAGAAAATGTTAGTTTTCACCACATAATTCATAAAAGATTCAAGGTGCCTTCGAGCCAACCATGGACTTCCATCAAACTTTGGGGCATGTGCAAATATGTCCACCTGGAGCATATACGGACATCTTGGAATGCATGATAGAACCGAAGGAACAAACACATTTTCGTGAATTTGTTTCGTAGAAGCCATACTTGAAACATACAAGATGATGATCTTTCAAATTTAAGAATTGCATACCAATCATACAAATACCAAAGATGTGGAGTTGTCAATATATTTTGAGGATTAAAAGAATTTGAGTCATAAATAAAATTCCTGTCTTGAATCAACTCACATTCCAAGCTATTGTTATCCTTAATTCTATTTGTTTTTTAATTATGAGGATTACTTCTTGTAGTATATTTCTTAGATTTTCTTGAGATGGAGTCGCCAAATGAGACATTTAATTTAGAATTTAAAATATGCTCATCAAAATAAACATACAAGAAAAATTCCCTACAAAGATTGAGGTGATGGACTTTATCACTGGCAACGATGTCAAGAATGTCACCGCCTAAACTAGCATCCAAGTGGAAATCCCAACCATGAATCCCACCTTGGGGTAATGGATGAGATTTGTGTCACTGCTGTTAAATTATCGAGCTTGATATAATATGCGGATTATTTCTTTAAATTCTTCAACACTTTGATTCCAGCTTAATATATTTCAACAATACAGAACTATGTAGATCCGCAAGCATAAACATGAACAACACATATACCTTGGGGAAACCCTCTACATGGAAAACCACCCCCATCAAACAATCTCCTTTTATTGCAAAGATAATGTATGATTACTTACAACAATTCCACTATGAAATTATGCTCTTAAAGAGCTTGCCAAGATGACTTAGACCTGATTGTATGACCTGTAGAACACTGCGAGACTTTGTTGATAAATACCTCTGTTATAGACCAGCATTGTGGAAGAGGCTATGTGCTGCCTGGGTGCTACTTTGCTGCCTTTTCTGGACTGATATACACCAGCCCTGTTGGTGTATGTTTGCGTCCTTCTATACTGATATATACCAACACTGTAAAAAAGCACTTGCCGCCTGTTTATACTGATATACACCAGCACTATAAACAAGCACTCGCTGCTTGTTTAAACTGATATATATGTTGCCTTAACACTGATATATATCAGCACTGTAGATAAGCACTCGCTGCCTTCTACTCCTCTACCCTCACACTGCATAACTTGATGTATAGAAAGAGGGGTCGACCTCTGCTTATAAAGGAGTGGAGAGGAGGAAGAGGGCTCAAATTAGAAACTTGTTTGCATGCTTTTCATAATTTGACTGTTGATGAATGTAGCTATGGGAGACATCCTCCATCTTACAAACCTGTGGGATGTGGAACGCAACAACTATGTGAATCCTTTCTCTCAGTTTACAAACCTAAGAGAAACCCCCTAAGAAGGGTTCGTGGTTCCTGCCTGGGACAGAACTAGGAATGTAGAGATGACCTCCTCCATGACGTGAGTGAGAAGAACTCTAGATGATTATCCGGTGGAAAAACGATTTGTTGAGTTAGGACGTGCTTGTGGCTAAGCACAAGGTGAACGTGTGAAATCCCAAAAGTGCTGGGCACATCGTCATGTGAACAGAAATGAAGATGATGTGATAGCCTTCTCT
>JASDQU010221394.1:0-16201 GCA_032191745.1 Picea mariana
TTTGGTGAATTGGAATGAAATAAAAGATTTCTTTATGTCTCATCTATATTGATTATCATATTGGTGTCTTTACTTCTTTCTTTACATTTATTTTAGAAACTATTATATTCGGAAAGTTACATAAAAATCAAATTTTCAACAAGTTTTTCTATTAATAAAAGACTAGCCTAAGCACTTGTAATTAATAGTTGTGAGTTAGGATGTTATTTTTGCTGTCTATAAACATAGGGTGATATTCCCATATATTTTTCTTTAGCTAATAAGAATCTGAAAATGCTTGAGTAAGATCATTTCATATCTTTTCCTCAACACATGTCTGCTCAGTGCATGAGTGAATTTGATAAAGGATGAAAAGAATGGTTAGAATGGTGAGAGAGAAGCCCCACAATGATGGATTTTTTTCACATAAATTTCCATGTGTCCTGGATGACAATTGGCTCTTCAGGAGCTCATTCTTCTCCACTTGTAGTTCGTTCCTCTCCCCAAAGAAAATTAGGATAATAGGGTTTATTTCTAAAACTTTAGTATTTTAGGAAATACATTATAATATTCCCTTGGTTTAATACCTCAAGCTTAGCCCCTTTTTCCTAGCCTCTCAACCCCCTTCCCTTTCCCTTCCTAGTGGATCTTAGTCCCCCATAAATCTTTATTCGTGGTCGATCTACACGTAACGATGTATTTTTATTAATGATCTACATAATTAGATATACAAAATCTATCTCACTTACCTTAGCATCTAGGCTCTCCAACCTAATAAACACATAATCCTTCCAACTTATAAACATTTGGCTCACCATCATATAAACGTCATTAAAAATCATTACAATTTAGTAGAGGCTTGGCCTTGGGGTATTACAATACCTTGGCATCTTTCAGCTGATTGAAAATATCCTCTATTCTTGGAAAAAGGATACTTGTTCTTCACAGTCACCTTATTCAGCTACATCAAGTCAATGCAAGCCTCAAGATACCATCATTTTTTTTCATGAATAATATTGGGGCACCCCCAAGGTGACACACTTGGGTGTACATACCCCTTAGTCATAATATCTTCAAGTTGCATTTGCAATTATTTTATCTCTGGTGTACTAATCCTATAAGGATTCTTAGATACTAGGGATGATCTAGTCATTAGATTGATAGAGAAATCAATATCCCTCTTGGGAAGAAACCCCAATATTTTTTTATATACATATTAAATTTATTTTAGGACATGATAGTCTTCAATTCTTTGAACTTTATCCTTAGGTATCTATTCCATATGTGCTGCAAATATTTGACATCCTTTCCTAAGGATTTTCTTCAACTACAAGGTTGGAACTTCTCTGATAGTTATTTCCCTTGGAATACCCTGTATTTTTCTCAATTTCCCTTCCTCATCCAATCAAGTAATATCCTTTTCATATCATTGTAGGAAAACATGATTTTTTTCCAACCAATCCATACCAATTAGAAATTCATATGAACCCAATGGTATGATATTCAAATATTCCCTTATGCATAGTTCCTTCATGTCTGTTGCACATTCTTTAACCACGTCATCAATTCTTATTTTAGATCCTATAGACAATTGCACCAACCAAGACTTCCCATGCTTGCTTCTTGGAAAATGAAATATTTCCACCATATTAGGTTCTAGATAAATATTACTAGCTCCCGAATCAGTTAAAATATAAATGGTTTGGTCACTGATCTTACCTTCCACTTCAATGATGTGAAATTGAAACTCATCTTTATTGTTTTTCAGGGATGCAAAGATCATTGGCATGCTTCTTTCCATTTCCTCAATTGTATCATTTGCTGTAAATTTTGAACAATCCTGTTGGCACAGGGGTAGACCCCGAGTTCAACGCTACAACAACACACCAACAAAACCCTAACTATCGGTCGTTTCAGCAACACCTGCGAAGCAGATGAAGTATCACCCGAGGTAGAGGCAGGGGTGGTTGCAGGACTCAAGTGTCTGCAACCTTAGCTGGGACATAGATCTCTTATTGTACTACTTAATAAATCATTTAGCACCTTTAGTTTTTTAACATGCAACCAGTATCTACTTCGGTGATAAAACAGAGCCTCACAGTATCCATAGTAATATACCGTATACAAGCACTTAGCATAAGTAAAGTAGGTCATATGCAGGGATGATTTTAAGGATGGAAATTTATTTTAAAATATAGAAACCTTGGCGAATCTTACTAATCCTTCATATGCCAACTATAAATGTTTGGCGATATTCTTGTAAAATTATTCAAATTTCTAAGGATTTTATATAGTTTTTATAAAATTTTGGCGATTTTTAAGGTCAAATAATTTTATCCTATAGAATTTGGGTGAATCTTTTTTAAAATAGTGAATCTCGTTTTTGGAAAAACCATGGAAAATTAGCCCATGAGCGAAATTTAGCCCCTAAAATCATCTATGGTCATATGTAACTTATCAAGAACTGAGCATATTCATGTACATTAGATCTAGCATTCTATACATCATTAACACTGAGCATAAGCAGATCTATCTAATCATCTCAAAGAACTAAGCAAAAGAAGACATAAACACATTCAGACAAGAACCAAGCAAGATAACATAGTGTTTACGTGGTTCACCCCTCTCCTAGGGATATGTCCACCAACTCTTCTTCTTTATTTCCTTTAGTCAATCTGTTATAGCACAGAGCCTAAAACCCTTACTCCGCACATGACAGAAGATCTGTGCAACTCGCTAGATCCTTCTCCCTCACATTACAACACTGAGCCTTTCATAATCTGTCACAACTACATGCACTCATCTCTACAAGTCTCTTACAATCATGCACAAAGCATCAACACCCTTCTTGCACTTAGCATACATTCACATCAATTAGATCTAGCACTTAGCCTTTCATTTGTATCTCCTTCTCTTCCTAGCCTAGGAATCTATTTATATATACAAAATAGGCCTAAACATGGGTAAACCCATGGTCTGACATCCCTTTCCCGTTACATATTCTCAAAAACCCAAAAAGAGGCCCAAAATGGGGCTGAGATCCCGTGATCTTCGCTTCATCTTGCACTCCTCCTTCGATAGGCTATTGAAGTCCCAAAATATATCAACATGACAAAGAAACTCCCAAAACTTGGTCAAGGGCCAACAAGCCCCCAACGATCAACTGTGACTCATCCCGAGTCACTCTGGTCTGACTAATTCTGCCTCGAATGATTCGAGCTTGGCCCGAGTTGCTTCGACTTGATGCTTTGTTTTGGACTCTTTCTCGGTGAACTCCCCGATCACTGCATCATTCACCATTCCTTCCAGGCACTGTTCTGCTGTGAAGATGACCTGGTCTAGCTCTGATCCTTGGCTCTTGACCTCTGTAAATAGAAGACATGCCTTGTCTTGCATAGGTTCAATTTGTTGAGTGACTTCCATCACTTTTCTTTGAAGCATATGAATTTTTTGCTGAGATGTGCATTGTTCATGAGATCTCTTCATTTTATCTACTACTGACAGGGCCTTTAGCTGTACCTATAGTGTATCCACATGTTGTGTTTCTTCCTTGAGCTGCGATTACAGTGCATGTAATTCTGGATTCCTTGTAAGGTTTCTCAATGTTTGGGTGCTCTGGTTACTTAGTTGCTTGCACTCCAAGGTAAGAGATTTTAATCTGCTAACTACCCTATGAGTAGTTGATTCTCATTGGTCTCTTATCTCTTGAGAGGTTTCAGGTAAGCGTGGAGCTCTAGTTCCGCGATGTGTTGTTGTAGCATCTGGATTACCTCTTCTAGTTGTGCCACCTATTGTGGAACTTGTTCTTCGGTCTATATTTCGAAGATTGTCATAGAGCAAAGTTCTCTATTGACCCTTTCCTTAACTTCAAGTTGCTTGGTGAGCAATTGTTCCTTTCTTTGTTGTAGCTCTTCTTTCTCTTCATCCCACTTTTCTTGGAGAACAAGTTTTTCTCATTCTGCATTGTTGTGTTATTCTAGTAGATCTCCCTATGCTTGCATCAGAGCCTGGGTGGCTTGTGCTTTTTCTTCTTGAGCTCGTCGAAGGTGAGCTTTGACTATATTGGCAATCCAGTGTAATTGAGTAGGCTCATCACCTAGTTCTGGTATTCCAACTATCAGGGGCGTAGTGGATACTACAGGGATGGAATATAGTGCCTGTTGCACTTCTTGAAGCTCGACCTTGATGCGACTGAACACCTCCTCCTTCCTGGATTCCTACTTCTATGCTATCTCCAGTGAAGCATCGTTCAGTGTAGCGACGATGAAGTCGAAGTCGTCTGAGGTTATGGTGGTCTCAAACTTGGTTCTAGTTGCTTTCATTTTCTTCCTTGAAGAAGGTTTCGGAGGGGAAACCTTCCTTTTCTTCAAGGGATCCTCCTCGTCTCTTGGCAGTGTATCCTCACCTTTATTTTTCTCTAATTCTATGCCATCATCCCCTTTCTCGGATGAAATAGACATGGTATTTATGCATGCATTGTCTAAATCATCAACCTCTTCGGTCTTCTTTATCTTGCTAGGTCTGGCTGTATCCCGTGCAGTTTCAGGATGTCAACATCAGACATCTTGACAGGGTCTGCTGGAACAAGGAGGTTCGTCCACCATTCCTTGGCAATATCCTCTAAGTAATATTCCGTTAACTTGTAGCATGATTGTAGTTGTTGGTGGTGCTCTTCAGTGTGCGTTGTGATGTAGATGACGTGGCGGTTCGCGCTAAATTTCATCAATGGCCTAAATCTATGAAGTGTGTTCGGGGTTATGCAAGGTGTGGCCTGTATGGATACCTTCAATTGGTCATAGTATGTGTGGAATACGACATTTGATTTCCATTTCTTGTTCATGTTGTTGGAATACCACAATGTACTAAACTTCGCGGCCAATGGTTCAAAGGGATCAACATCCAGGAAGGTTGCACCTTCCTGCATCTCCCATGTGATGAAAGAGATTAATATGAGCATCCAACTAAAATGGAACTTGTACCCTTGGTATTGCGCTTCCCTACAATCTAGTTCTAGTTGGTTCACCAATTATTTGGTCCAATTCATATGTAGGCCCTCCGTGCACTTACCTGCGAGGTTGACTACAAATCTAATTACTTGGGTTAGTTGGTTCTTGCAAACTAGCTTGTCTGCAATCAGCTGATAGGCAAGGTGCACTTCACCACTCTGGATAGAGGCTACCTTGTAGCCTCTCGTGCCCTTCTCTACATCATCGTAAGTATTCTTTATTCACTAGGATAGAGCGCGATCTGCGGTCTTTCTGGGGTACAAATCCTGTGGGTCGGGGCCTTGCATGCTAAGCCCTGTGATCTTATTGATCACATTCAGATCCACTCTGATGCATCGGTTCAACCATAAGTATCCCGCATGGTAGTAGGACAACAACAAATTGATGCACGCGTTCACTTCTTGATGCCTCCCAAAGTGAGGAATCTTCATTACATTAAGTAGGGTTGACTGGGAGAGGTTCTGGGTCCATGATTGAGGGATAATATTGGAGTTATTTCCTTTGGTTCACGTCAGATATTTATGAGGGGCGAGCATACTCTAAACCTTCCTGTCATCGAGGTTGAAGTCACTGAACATTAATGCGGTGAGCTTATCCTAGTTGGCACGAACTGCGTTCACTTCTTTCGAAAGGTACGCAGTGATCAAAGAATACTCAAATTCGTGGGGTACACTGTCATGATTGATGGTGCTGATTAGAGGTGGTAGATAAGAAGGTAGAATGCTCAGAATCATCTTAGAGTTCATGATATTGTCTCTTTTCTTAGTGTACTTCTCATTGGTTGGTCGGGATGGACCGGCTTGAGCAGTGGAAGGTGAGGCCTCCATTCCTCTTGTCGACAATGCTTGTACACCTGTAGAAAGCCCTCTCTACGACATGACTCTCTCTGTCATAAAGTCGATCAAAACTTCCTTAGTGGCTTTCTCTGTAGCGCTCAATGCTTCTGACATACGCACTCGATGTAAAAAATTTGCGGGATTGGGGAACAACTCAGACATGGTAATGAGATAGAGAACAATAGCATAATGATCACTATATAAACTTGGCTTAGTCTATGGGCTCGAATTCACAACTAGAAAAAGTGTTCTCTATGCGTGGCACAACAAGCTAAATAGGTAAATCAACAATGGTTGTCTTGCAATGGGTATGAGCATCTATTAACTCATGTTTGATCCATTATGACGTAGCCCAACATTTTGATGACGACCCTTTATTGATTTTTTGTCTGTTCGGGGCAGAAGTCGAATGGATATATTAGCCCCAACAGCTATATTACTTCCCCACGACAAAGTACGATGTGTCGTTGTTCTGATATCTCGGTGAAGCTCCAATTCTGCAAATTTTATTTTTGCGAAGCTCCCTATGGAACCATCTACAACTTATCTCTATTCTAACTTTGTTTCCTCTCCTTCTTTCCAGTGAGCTTCGTTTTGGTAGTTCTTTTTCCATTCTGATTCTTGTATTCTTTTAACATAGTTACTGTGCATTGTGGAGATTCTTTCCTAGGATTCGGGAGTAATACCTTTTCTTTATCTGGATTAAGTACTTCAGTCTTCTATGGGTCTCCTAATGTTCTTACAAATTTGACATCAATGTCTCTAGTGACAACTAGCTTTGATCTATTCTCCTGTTCTTCAATCAAGTGTGCGATCCTTCTGGTCATAAAGTCTTTTAACTCTTGCTTCTTCTACTCAAAAACATCTTCTTCTTCCTTTCATCTAGCTTGATCTCTATCAATCCAAGGTTTTCCTATTAGCATGGTAAACAGGATGTTGTCTTCAACAAATTTAATAATCTCAAAGTCTTATTTTGTCAAACTTCCATTGACAGTCATAGGTATCTGAGCGAGCCTTCCACATAGGTTTACTAGCTTTACTCTAAATAAAATTATTCCTCCTAGTGAAGATATCATATCAAGCCTTCCTATAGCTTCCCAGGTTCTCTTTGGCATAATATTCATTTGTGTTTCCTCATCCAGAACACAATCAATGTTAAAGTCCACTATTCTTGCTTTGATGAATTCCTTTTCTTTGAAGATCTCTAACAAGCTAACATGTTGATGGTCATTCAGGGTTTCTTTCATCTGCAACAATGCTTTCTCAGATTATTGTTGGGGTTTTTCCTTTTCTGGATCTGCCTTAGGGTTCTCTTGAATCAGGTCCAGTATTTCAAGCTTAGCGATCATTCTAGGGCAATCCAACACTTCATGGTCCATAGCCTTACAATAAAGACAACTAGGTCTTCTGCGAAGGCATTCCTTAGTAAGATGTCCTGGTATTTTTCAACTATAACAGAGGGTTAATTGTCTCTTTCTTTTAAATGATCCCTATCTTCTTATGTATTGCGCACTAAGATCATGGGAGCTAACCTGCAATAAATCCTTTCTAGGATCCTGCATCCATTTGTTAGTCCAAAAATATTTTATATGCATAGCTATAACATATCTTTCATTATTCTTATCAGATCTACTCATATAAAATATTATTTCAATTATTAATGACCTAGCTTTCAAACTAGGACAATCTCTATTAAAAAAACCTAGATCCATATTCTAGAAACAAAAATTTCCACTTATCTTACCTTTATAGAGCACAAAGCTTTCATATCTAAGACTTTTTTAACTATTCTTACCTTTATCAGAGCATAGTGCTTGCAGATCTTACTTGTTTTAGTTAGAAGTTTCCACTTTTACCTTTCTTAGAGCACAAAGCTTTCAGATCTTGCTTCTTTTCTTCAAATCTTGCCTCCTTTCTTCAGATCGAGCTTCTTTCCTTTAGATCTAGCCTTCTCTCTTTAGAACAGATATTTTCAGATCTAGTAGAATACTGCGCACTAGGGCACAAATCTACGCACAAAGCTTTTACAATTTCAGGATGAATCTTTGCACAAAGATTCCTCTTTATCAGTTCCCAGCAATCACAGTTTCAGGTCCCAGCGATGAAAACATTTTTTTCCATAGGGGCAGACTCAGGGATCAATGCTACAATAGCGCACCAACAAAACCCTAACTAATGACCCTTTCGACAACACCTATGAAGTAGATGAATTCTCACCCGAGGTAGAGGCAGGGGTGGTTGGAGGACTCAAGTGTCTGCAACCTTAGATGGGACACAGATCTGTGATTGTACTATTTAATAAAGCAATTATCACCTTCAGTTATTTAGCATGTAATCATTATCTACTTCACTGATAAAACAGAGCCTTGCAATATCGACAATAATCTACCGTATACAAGCACTAAGCATAAGTAAAATAGGTCAGATGGAACTAATCGAGCACTGAGCATATTCATGTACATTAGATCTAACATTCTATACATCATTAGCATTTAGCATAAGAAGATCTATCTAATCATCTCAAAGCACTAAGCAAAAGAAGACATAAACACATTCAGACAAGCACCAAGCAAGATAACACAATGTTTACATGGTTCACCCCTCTCCTGGGGCTACATCCACCAACTCTTCTTCTTTATTTCCTTCAGTTAATTTGTTACAGCATAGAGCCTCAAACCCTTACTCCTCATAGGACAGAAGATCTACGCAACTCGCTAGATCCTTCTCCCTCGCATTACAACACTAAGTCTTTTCCAATCTATCACAACTAGCACTCAGTTCTATAGTTCTCTTACAATCATGTACAAAGCATCAAAGCCCTTCTTGCACTTAGCATACATTCACATCACTTAGATCTAGAACTTAGCCTTTCATTTGTCTCTCCTTCTCTTCCTAGATTAGGCATCTATTTATATATACAAAATAATCCTAAACATGGGTAAACCCATGGGCTGACATCTCTTTCCCATTACATATTCCCAAAAACCCAAAAAAAGGCCCAAAAGGGGGCCGATATCCCATGATCTCTACTTCATCTTGCACTCCTCTTTCGACGGACTATCGAAGTCCCAAAATAGGTCAACATGACCAAGAAACTCCCAAAACTTGGCCAAGGGCCAACAAATCCTCACTTTTTCACCTCTATGAGGGAAATATCTCTACATATTATCTCCCATGCAACCCCAACATTTCATAGCTTTCTACCTTGGTATTTTACCCATTGTTTTTATCATTCTAGGATCCTTGGAAGATGGTTGTCCTTGAGAATTATTGCTAAAAAATGGTGGATTGGTCCCCTTCTTCCTCTGCTCTATATTTATTTTCTTCTTTTCTTCCCAAGACTTTTTAAATTTAATCTTCCTCTATGCTGATCATAGAGGCATTTATCTATCCTCATGGTTTCCTCCAGTGTCTTGAGATAATAATACTTTATCTTATCACTAAAAATTGATGGCATTCCACTCAATTACCTTTGAATATTGACCTATTCATATTTGATGAAGTCAACATATTTCAGTATCTCTAAGAACATCCTTTCATACCTGTTGCGCCTCTTTTATCACCTAAATGACCAAAACAGAGGTGCTTGCAAGCTTAGTTGGGTTACCTAAGAAAGACAGTAGTAAAGAAAAGGGTTAGAAGAATAAAGCATAAAAGACTAAGCTAAGAATTAAACTAGGAATGATAAAAAAAATTAAACTATGGTGCATAAGGACATAAGAACAAGAACCAAACAAGACTCATGTCACCAATGGAAAGGATTGTATTAGTGAAAATAAAACACCAAAGAGAAAGGGGAACTTTGGGTCCCTTCTTCCTCCAAGGGAGGGCTCTTGGACCCCCAATATTGAGCTCTTCTTACAGCTTGAAAACTTGAAAGAAATGGTGAAAGAATCCCAAGCTAATCCACTCAAATGGTGATGTGAATAGCTTAAATGGAATGGTGATAGTATGCTCTTGATGAGAAAAGAGGATTCCTCAAGAGAATAGCAGCAACATAACCTCACAAATGAATTCCTTGAGGATGTAGTGCACCCATGGCCTTATTTTATAGCACCTCTTTGACCAACTTTTAGTGTGAACAAGGGGTTGTTTAGGGAACCTTTAGGTCTTTTACCAGCCACCCAGCCGGATCCAGCAGAGATTTGGATGTCAAATCAACTTGCAAGATGAAACAGAAGTGGGTGGGAGGCCGACCAACATCATAAATGCATCGTTCTCATGTGTGCACGGATTTTAGCATCCAGAGTCACGCATGTGCATTTTTCCTGCATTTCTTTATGGCACATGTGCACACGCTGCCTATATAGTCATAGCGCATCCTAATTTGATAATTGTTCATATATTTTTGGACCCTTTGGAAATTATTCTTTGGTAATTTTGGTCCATGGGTGAACTTAATATCTGTTTGAAGTTGTTGTATTCCTGTAACCATTTGCAGATGAAATTTTAGTGATAATAGATGCCCCCTGATGGATGAGGTTAGGAGCATACGTATAGCCGAAATTCAACAATGTTTCTTCTACTAAGAGTACTGTTGTAAGAAAGAGCGATAGTGAGAGTATTAAGAGCGACCAATGGGAGGGAGAGGGGAACTTGTGGGACCCAACCTTTCTAAAGGTGTGTAAAATATAAATTGTGTACAAATGAGGAAGACATGCCCCATGCTCATGTCATGTAACTCAAAACATGTGTAGGACCATAGCTGAAGTGGTATGTTGGTGAAGTTGAGTGCAACACCCTCGGGGGCGTGTTGATAAGAGAAGAGGACAATTTTGATGAGGAAGGATACTCTTAAAAGTAAGAAATGACACTTGGAGGAAGTATCAAGGATTTGGCAGGAATTGATGGCCCAAAAAATTTCATAGGTCTTCGACAAATATAAAAACAACTACAATAGTCGCAAAGTAAGACCCACCATAACATGAGAGAGTGTTGAAGTCGAATCTTTATGGGGGTCAATGACAGGAGAGAGCAATGATGGTTCTCCCTGTGTCATCCGAGACTCCTCAACGTAAAGGGAATGCGAGTCAAGATACGGTCTCCCTTCTGGAAACTGTGTTGATGTTGACAAAAAGGGAGATGCAACTCCAAGAAGAAAAGGGATTCGGGAAATTCATTGGATGAGATCAGTGACTGAGGAGGTACATGGATGAAGTCAATATGCTTGGAGACTCAAGACTGCCTTTGGTTGGGGATATATGTGAAGTGGCAACAACCGTACAACTATGTCGAGTGTCAGGGGGATGACTAAACGTGAGACAAGTTATGCCAGAGGCAGGACAAAGTGAACAAACTTAGAGAGCAGAGGTAGGTGGCATGTGGGATACTCGGGGTTTATGGACTATGTCAATAGGAGTAGAATATAATGGATGTCCCAACCAAGAGAGACATGGGTTTTGTTTGCCAAAAGGAAGAAGGTCATCAAAGGTGATGACAAAAAGCTATGTAAATGATGGAAACAAAGGCTTTGTAAAATTACCAAAGAAATAAATAATTGGGGATGATCGTACAAATATAGAAATGGGTGCCCTAGTGCAAGATGGATTGGCCTATGAGGGCGCAAGTTGTGTAGGGAACTAGTGGAGGGTGAGGGGCCCCATGGGTGGGTCTCTGTATGAGGTAAATAAATGAAGGGGAATTCGCAGATGGGAAAACAGACTGTGGATGAAATGGATGGGTAATGATACTACGGAGGTGAAATCAAAGTAGAACCATGATGAGATAACCTGGGAGTCCTTTGGGAAAGTTAGAAAAAGGGGGAGAAGGAGTATGTGGCTAATTCTCGAAAATGCGTAAGACTATCGGGACTCCCATCCCTAAAGGGTGAAAATAACATGAGTGTCAAAATGCCAAGGGGGACTATGAATGGGACAACTCATGTGGGGGAGAGTGCTACTAGGCGACATTACCAAAATGCAGTGGAGGTAACAGTACTGCAAAGCCAAATATAGGGACCCTAAAGGCAAATTTCAGAGGGCGTGACTGGAGATGCAATTGATATTCAGAGGGAATGATTACATGCCAGTGTCAATCATATACCTAAAGGAGTCACACTGGTGTGTGATGACCAAGTACTTGCACACATGAAAACCAAATACCTGACGTGAACAATATCTGAAGATAATGAACATATAACAGTTATTTGATAACTTTGAACATGAGCATGCGTACCTAAATGGGGTATGAGAAAATGGCTCCCTAGGGGGTGGGGATGGATGGTGACCTGGGAAGCATGACTGTGTAGGCAACGAGATCTTGATCCTGTGGCTGTAGACGGATCGAAAAATGGATGTCTGGAGCTCCCAAAAGGGGGTATGGAACTTTTGGCAAAAAGGGCCTATATATAGCCATAGGTCCCACATTGCCACCTCATTTGTACTTTCTTATATAGTGATCAGAGAGGAGATTCCAGAGCAGATTCAGAGATTCTGGGTGTGCGAGGAAGCCAATCTAGGAGGTGTGAGAGTCAGGTTAGTGGTCGCATCCTCCTGTATAGTAGTTAGGTGTCAATTTTTGGGTAGGACCATACGGATGGTTGTATGGTGGTTTTTTTGCACTGTGCCCCCCCAAATGCCTGAGAGATCGATGGTGAACTGTGCATAAATGGGTTCCTATATTGGGAACTTTCACACAGGGAGGTGCATAATGTGGGAAAACAAGTGTGCATGGGGTGCATGCCTGTTTGAAGCACAATTGCGCATATGTGCGCGACTGTGGTGCTGACAATTACGCATGAGTGCACAACTGTGTAGTGAACAGGTGCACATTTGGTGCATGCCTGTGGGTTGAACAAGCATGCATACATGTGTTCCTATGGGGTAAAAAGGTGGACATGTGTGCGCGCCTATGGGGATAACAGCCACGCCCTTGAGGCAAAGCCATGGGTGAGAAAAAACTTATCTTTTTTGGGGAGATTTTGGTGTTTTGATGAATTGTGATGGTTGATCGAGTATTGTATATGTGGATGCAGGTGATCACGTGGATGGGAGATTGAGTTGATTAGAGTTCCATCCCACCAGGGGCTTGTGAGACCACCGTGGGTACAGCTATGAACAGGGGAGAGGTGGTGATGAGAGGATGTTGGGGCAAGGCCTGGAAATGATGATAGAGCAGCCAGGAGGTGTCGTTATGATGACCCCAGTGCAGAGCCATCACATGCTCCTCCAGCCAAGGTCAGGGGAGAGTTCGATGTTTTACACTATCAATTAGAGGCGGTTTTATGGGGAGTTTCCGAGGGGATGTAGGTGAGGATCCAAGATGAGGGGATCTTGGAGTAGTGTATTGGGATGCGGGCAAAGTCATGGACCCCGATCTGTAGAATAGCTATAGCCGAAGCTGCGATGACTGGGCAGTTTCCCCTAGGACCTGAGGGACCTAGAGCAAGTGGGGTACCTCTACCAGTGGGAGGACCTGGTGCTGGAGCACTAGAGGTTCTCTGAGGGCCTTTGGATATGTATTTTTGTATTTGATATAGGTTGGTGAGCCCATTTTATATAGTTGTGACATCCAGTTTTGTATTGGTAGGGATGAGGTGATTCACCTGCCTACGGGTGATGTACTATTTTTGTAAACACTTTATGACATGTGGACCGATATATATGGATATACATTTCGGGATCTTGGTAATGTGTACATGTATGATTTGTGTTTTTTTGATGATGTCTAATGTATATGTTATGACCGATTATGGATGTTTGATGTATGTGTGAAGATGTCTTGATGTGATATATGCCAATCTAGTATAATGTTAGCCATGTTATCTTCTATTTGATTGAATTGTCTTGGGATATGTGTAAATGTAATGAAATTATAATGTTGAGATAAAAGTCTAACCTGTAGGTATTTTCGAAAGAGGAAATCATCGTAGATGCGGTACATGTTATTGAGCTGGAGGAAAACCAATTGGGAATCATGAAAAATGCTAAGGTGAGGAATATGACGATGACTGGCCTCAAAGAAGAGACCAATGACAGTGGTGTATTATTATTTATTGTTGGTGGTTTAACCTAAACATATGTCACTAGTGTGGAGCAGGTCATGTGAAGGTGAATAGAGGGTCCAGGCAGCCGAAGCAAGATTCTGAGTCTAGTGGCTAGCTCCATCGATGTACCCAGTGTGGTAGGCCGATGGGGGTGGCATATGTCAATAACACGAGTGATATTTTAGATGGTGTTATCACTGAAATTTCATTCGCACATGGAGACAAGAACTCAGCATTGTCAAACAGTAATGAAGTCATTCATGGCACTGAATTAATTTCACAGCATTCCAAAAAGGTCAAAAACTATACAAAGAAGTAAAAATTGAAGAGCACTTTACAGAAGTTGGGTGCACGCACACATGCGTGGAACAAGAACGTACCATGCACACATACGCACACGATGCGCGGATGTTGGCTCAAAAACCTATGCACCTGCTAAATGGCGCATTTATTGAATTGGTCGGCCTCCCAACCACTTATGGATCAGCTCCCAAGCTGATTTGACCCTCAAATCTGAGCTAAATCCGAATGGTGGGCTGGTCAAAGACCTAATAATGCCCTAAAGAGCCTCTTTTCACACTACAAAGGAGTTACACAATAACCCAATGCAATGCTATAAAAAGCCATGAAGAAACCTCATTTTCTGAAGGAATTTCATGTAATGTTATGCTTCCTAGATTGTTTTAAGGAATCCATCCTTGACAAGACTACTTTGGCACCATTTCATTGAGCAATCCACCTCTCCACTGAGTGGGTTTGCAAAGGAGTTCTTTCATCACCATTTTTATTTTTCTTGTTGTAAGGAGAGCAAGTTTGTGAGGGTCCAAGAGCCTTCCTTTAGTGGAAGAAGGGACTCATAGTCCCCTTTCTTCATTGTGATTTGATTTCATCAATAGATCAGCCTAAAAACATTGGTGATATTGGTATTTTTGTGTCTGTTATCTCTATACCCATATGCTTATGATTTTAGTTTGTATTAGTTTAATTCTTGCTTATAGTTTTGTTTTTCTTTCTCTAACTCTTTCCTCTACAGCTGTCATGCTCAACAAGACTCAACTGGGCATGTAAGCACCTCTTATTTGCTCCCCAAGGTGACAAAAAGGGTGCAAACAGATTGGCGACTCCGCTGGGGAGAAGGTATCAATTCCTACCTCATTTGGGTTTATTTTTCTCTTCTTTAGTTTGTTTAACTTGCAGGTGCACAAACCGGCCTCTGCCAACCTACTAACCAGTCAATTCACAAGAGAATTGAGAGAAATCCATCTGGATTTTCTTTCTCGGTCATTTGTCACAGGTGCGTGGGTATTCCACCCCACGGACGCGCATTGTGCACGCATGCTCTTTCGTAACAACCTTTCTCTGCACGCATGTGCTTTCTTACTCATTTCTTCTCACGCGCCTACGCTCTGTGCGCACCTGTCTACACTAGGAGCCGCACATTTTGAACAAAAATTCACTTTGTAAGTTCTTTGGATGTGGGGAAGGCCATCTTCCTTCTTAAATATGATGTCAAAAATGCTGTAAAGCCACATTACACTTAGTCCCCTCATCATATAAAGGGGTTAGTTGAGCACACATAGGCACTTAGGAGGATAAAAATCAATTTCCCTTATTTGCTCTTTGCCACATGGATGGCTTGCTTTGACTTATAACATAAGTGGACAATCATATTTAATCACATCTAAACTCACATTTGGGACTCGAAGTTGAAGTAACAATCGTTGAGTATGCTCTTCTCTCGCACCTCCAAGCGAGCTTGAGAAACAGAAAAAGATTGTGAAAACAATCTCATCTCCCTTAACAAAAGTTTTAAAACCTTTAGGAGAGGACAACGGCCCTTTTTGGGACCCCTCTTAGTTTTATTTTTCAAACACATTTTAAACTTGTAACGGGCCCATACATGCCCACATGCTACAAAGATAGAATAGTGGTTGAAATTTTTCTTTCTTAGATCAAAACACTAGGANATATGTTCAATCTAGGATAGTTTCATGCTTTTCTAGATTACCTCACAATAGGGAGATAAAGGATAGTAACGGACCCACATGTCCACATGCTAGCTTCCTAGGGCTTTTGAATTCTGCAAGGTCATACCAAAGACATCTAGCTAATTAGGTAATCAAACTCTTGTAAGGACCAAGAGAAGTTCACATGCAGCAAGGTGACATCTAATTAACTAAAAATTGGCACACTTTTCACTCACACACAAAATTCACTTCTCACTCATGTAGCTTCTTCTCGAAACATGGAGGTCCAAGTAAGTTTCCTCCAAAGGGATTCTGAAAATACCCCATCTTTTCTTGACAGGACTATCCACTCCCATTGTTAATCAAACGAGGTTGGTTTTCACCCCTAGCCTCACAAAACAACTTCATCTAAAATCTTTCTAAAAACTC